>JASKGM010008945.1:8078-33610 GCA_034509205.1 Ceratonia siliqua | reverse complement strand
CATGCCAATTTCAAAACAATGTTTAACTATTTCAGCAACATTATTTTGTTTCTTACATCAACCTAATTCGAACAATAATTTAAGGTTCATCAAGGAATAAGCTAAATCGAGGAATCAATGCAAATCCAAAACTGACTAACACATGAAATAAACAAGGATTAAATAAAAACACAAAATAACTCTCGTTCAAAACCAAAAAACCCACAAGAATCTAAAATAATCCAAATGCATATTCAGAATAAACAGAAGATTATATCCAAAACTCCTACAAGAAATCAGAACCTAAAATTGCAAATCAATATAAAAAAAACTCATCCATTAGAGAGAAATCTAGCTAGAACTAAGAATCAGAAAGTACAAATCAGAATTAGAGAATCCTAAATGGAAACTAATAGTTCAAGGGCTCATTTTTATTTTTCGCCTAAAGTGCCATTTTTGGTACTCATAATCACCACGACAGAATAACTGCTGAATAAATGAACTAGTACTATAGCAACATACATGAACAATGATGATTCTGATATACAAAACTCAAGGGGTCAATATACTGATATACATACTCAAAATGCAAGTTTTGAGTTGAAGTAAAGCACCTAAACATTTGAGAAGATTCCTAGTTTGTGAGAACTTGGAATTAACCCAACAAACTTAGTTTAGCCCAAACAAACAAGTTACACTCGAGACAACAAACCCCAAATGAAAATGCCGAAAACGAAGGGCACCTAGTTTTGGAGAAATGTAAGAAACACAAAAGTAGGCGAAGGTTTCTACTCTTCGGTCATTTGGAGCAAGAATGATTACTAGCTAAAGATCAGTAATTACATGGAGTAAACTTATTGATACTCAATTTCTAGTCAAACCTAGGAGGGTAACACCAAGTTCAAATAGAGAAACTCAACCCAATGGCTCCTTCAAATTCATATAAACTGCCAACTCAAAGAACCATAATATAATTCCAGAGCCAAACTTTGAAATTAAAAAAGAGAATAATTTGAACAAACCTAGAGATTCCCAACTCAAAGACTTTCTCACATTCGACGATGACGGAGGATGGTGGTTAGTTGCAGCGGTGCCAATGAGCTCGATGGCAACAGAGGACCCACGTTCCCTGAAGCTGATAGAGAGAAAGTCAGGGAAAAGTGAATGAGAGTGGGGAGAAAGCTATGACTCTATGAGGAATACGGGTGAAAAGAAGGGGTATTTTTTCTTTTCAACTTGCTTCTGTGACATCTTTGTTTGGTCATAAAAAATCTTTACTATTTACATATCAATGTCGTCATTGAAAGTTTAAAAAAATCTTGTTTTAATAATGTCATCACAGAAAACTTTCTTTTAGTGACATGTCAAATTCATCACAAAAATGTTTTAGTGACATCCTAATTGTCTTCACTAATAATGAATTTTTTAAACCTGTCAAATTTCATAAATAACCTAGTAAAATTTTTTATTTTTAGTTATGACTTTTGGATACCTTTTATGTTGACAAATGAATGTTGTCACTGAAAATTTAGAGTTTGTGACGCAATTAAAAAGTCGTCCCTTAAAAATGTTGACAACAAAATTTAATGACAACATTTAGAAGCTGTCACAGAAAACCTTGTTTTAGTAACGAATTTTAAATTTGTCACAGAAAAGTAACAATTGAAAGTCAAATTTCTTGTAGTGACTCCACTCCTCTGACTTCTCAAATTTTCATTCTCTTTCATTTTACCCTCTTTTTTTCTTTCAACCAAATCCATGAAAACCCTTTACCAGCTACCAACATTCCTTCACGTTAGACCACTTTTGCCACCTCCCCTCACTCACTTCCTCTCCTTACACCATGAGGCTGAAACGTAGAGGAGTGGTGTGTTGGTTTTCCCTCCCGTACATTCATCGTACAAGAAGTCGAAGAAACAAGACGACAAAGAGGACCTTCACACACAATGGTCTGTGCTTGGTAGATCCCCAACAACGCATGATGCAGCCTTCGTGCCAAGTTGAACAGCCAATTTGGGTAGTTTGATCTTGGTCTTGACCTTGGCTATAAAGGGGAAGGCTAGTAGAAAGAGAGAGGAGGTGTTTTTGGGTGGAGAAACCCATTTTCTTCGAAGGAGATTTAGAAGAAGGAAAAAGGGCTGCTTGACATTTTGGTTGAAGGGAGGAAAGAAGATTATAGGGGTGGGTCTTCGAAATCATTCAGGGAGGTAACTATCTCTTTTCATTCACTGTGCGCTTTCATATTCCTTCTATTTATGTTTTTTTTTGGAAGAGCTATGATTTTTTTGGAGTTCCTAGGGTCCAAGAAATTCTTGATTAAAATCACAGGAATTCATGGCAAAAAGGGGGATTTCTGTATTCAGCTTTAATGTTGTTTTAATAAAAAAAATTTACTTGTGCTAACTTGATCATGTTTTTGTGTTTTAATTTTGATTTGGTTCCTTCTAAAATTAATATGCTACTCTGTGTTCTATGTGATGTTGTTTTTGGGTCCAATTATGTTCATTTTCTTAAAAACTAATTATGTTATGATGTTACACATATGTTTCTTCACGACTAAATTTATGTGCCCAAATATATTTTGAATTTAATGTTTCTTCATGTCATAGACCTTTGTTTCGTTAATAATGCGATGTTCAAATTTGATGCTGCTTCTAAAAATATATAAATTATGTTGTTGTCTTTTGCATCTACTATTTGACGTTCCTTTTATATATATATATATATATTCATAAAGTGTTTTGCTATTTCATGTTTGATTCTGTTACTTCAAATATGCAACACTATTTTTGTATTCAAGAATGGACAGTCAATTTGAAACACAAATGCCCTAGTCTTTGAGCTCAGTATGCTATTATTCATTATTGTGTATGTCTCTTAGTTTCATATTTGGGTGCATTTTCCTTTAATTTTCATACTTTGAATATTCCTGCCGTGTTAGTTTTTATTTTATTTTATTGTTTTATTTATCTTATTTTTTCTTCTGTTCTTGGTTTGTAATTTGTTGCGTAATATTCTATATTCACATTTTCCCTAATTGTAAGGCATAAGCCCCCCATTTTATTTATTTTGTTATCTTTGTTTTTAGTTTACATTATTTGTTTCTTTTAATTAATTTATTTATTTGGTCCTCTACTGATGTAAGTAAGGTGTCACCATATTTTTTCCCTAAGAAAAAAGAAATTTCAAAAGTAAGGCTCCAGAGGCCTTTGAAAATGCTTTAAATAAGACTTAAGTATGCTAAAAGTGGAATGGGTTTTCATAATAAATTGTAGGCCTTAAATTTGACATCTTCTACACTTTGAGTTCCAAAAGCCCGTTTAACCAAATTAAAGTCTTTTAGAAATCCAATTTAAACTAAATTCATTGGGATACCAGGTTTAAAGGGCTTAAAAGAAAGTAATTCCTAATTGATAAAATAAACATCTTTTTCCCAAGGAGTTTAAAGAAAAGTGTTCACAAATAAGGTAAGATATATACTTTCTCTCCTAAATCGCTCCAAAAATTATTCTCTCTTCCTTCAAAGGTTATTTCAATGATCACTTAAAATCCCTTAGGCTTTGGGTGGAGGTTTATCTTCCCACATTGACCATTCTTCTATAGGCTTTAGGTTGAGGTTTATCCTCTCACATTGACTATTCATCCATAGGCTTTGAGTGAAAGTCTATTCTCCCCCAATATCCTAGTTTCCATAGGCTTTGAGTGGAGGTATATTCTCCCCCAATGTCCTAATTTTCATAGGCTTTGAGTGGAGGTGCACTCTCCCCCAATGTCCTAGTTTTCATAGGCTTTGAGTAGACATTTATTTTCTCCCAATGTCTTAGTTTTCATAGGCTTTGAGTGGAGGTATGTTCTCTCCCAATGTCCTAGTTTTCATAGACTTTTAATGGAGGTCTATTCTCCCTTAATGTCCTAGTTTTCATAAGATTTGAGTGGAGGTTTATTTTCCCTCAATGTCCTAGTTTCTTTAGGTTTTGAGTAAAAGTATTTTCTCCCCTAATGTTCTAATTTTCATAAGCTTTGTGTGAAGGTCTATGTTCCCACAATGTCTCAGCTTCCATAGGCAAGAAATTATATATTTTACCTATTCAACTTATCAAAACATTCTCGAACTATGTTGATTTTGATCTCTTTTGGGATATGTAGGTAATTATATAGTAAAGCAGGTATGGTTCTTTCATTCTTCATCTTTCCATCATCGAGTTAACAAAAATAAGGTAATTCAAATACATCAAATTTAAGTACAAATAATTCAGGGTAACCGTCCTTAGGGATGGGTGTTGTAGGGTGTCTAATACATTCTCCACGTGTAATCAAAGTCTCGAACCATTCCTCTAGTTCCAAGAGTTAATGTTCATTTTTTTGTTAGGATTCCAATTATCTTATTAAATCAATTAGTGGTGATTCAATTTTCTTAATTTTCATGTTTTCCCTTTTATTGCCTTAAGGTTATGACGGTGTGCCCTTTCTGGCTGTGATAGTTTCATGACTCCATTGGGGACATTTAGAGAGTCAAGCCCTTAATGAGTTATTTATGCTTTGCATGTGGTTTGATTATCCCTTCCTTCTTTTGGTAATAATTTTTTGTTTAAAACTACTTAAGGATGTTGTACATATTTACTTTTACTACTTTAGCAAATTTGCCTAACTACTTTATCACAATTTCTATGTATGATTGTTTAGTCGCTTTCCATAAATGGCATGCTCTATTGGATCCCTAGGGTAGATGACTTAATGCATGATATTCTGTTTACACCTTAGGGTAGACAACTTTAAACATCTTTGTTATGCTGTTTTTGGGTAAATGAATTAGGGATTAAGGTTTCTATACTTTTCACACATACTATGCACTATACACAATCCTTGCACACCTATTTAAGCCATATACCCGAGTTTATGAGAACCTTAGATTAGAAATAGAGGTGGTGTAGTGATGCCTAGTTGGATTTATTCTCCTAAGTATTCATATAAACCTCCACTTAGATTGTTAACTCACTTATTTAGTTAGTTACATATAGAGGCTTTGTTCACCTAGATTAGATTGTTAACTCACTTAGATCAATGGGGCAGTTTGTTCTAAAGGCCATTCCACTAGGATCATAGACCTACCATGGAACCAGTTCACTATTAAGTTAACCTTAGAAGCCATCTTGTAGTTAGGGACTGATCACTCATAATAGACACCTTTACCCTAAAGCTAACCCATATAAGGCAATGAAGAGCATGCTTTTCTCTCTCTCTCTCTCTCTCTCTCTCTCTCTCTCTCTCTCTCTCTCTCTCTCTCTCTCTCTCTCTCTCTCTCTCTCTCCCTATTTTTCTATCTTTCTCACTCATTCGTCCTCCCCCTTCTCTCTTTCTACCTACCATAATACCGTTTTATAAAAAAAGAAAAAAAAAACCAAAAAAAGGGTTCTTCATGACCTCATTTTGCATCATTTTCAAACACTTCCATCTCACCATTTTTCATTTTGGGGTTTTGTGTCATGGTCCTTGAATAATTGAAACTAAAGAGATTGGCATTAGGGATGACTCAAGTGTATTTTTTCTTCACCAACTTATGTACCCTTTTTCGAACAAGACAATACCCATGTGACGATTTTATACCTCATTGGGACATTATTAACCTTGCTATTCTTTGTGGAGTACTTCATTCTCAATAACAGCATGGGTGAGGATGAAATCTTTAAATGCCAATCTTCTCATAGCAAAGGGTCAATGACTCAAGGGACAACACCAAACCATTAATGGTAAACTTCGCGTTAAAAACGAAAAGTTGATTTGTTTTATTTTAGCAGAAAGAAATAACAAGACCATTCCATTGCGCTTGCAAAGAACGCTCTGACCAAGCATTCCCAATCTCTTAAAAAGAATATACACAAGAACTAGAGCTATGTCAATTAAGCCATCAAACTCTAAGAATATGCAAACGTTAGAGGATCAAATAGCCCAATTGTAAAAGCAGATGTTTTTTGTCATAGCTAATCATTTTGGTGGTTGATAATTTAAAAAGTAAAGAGGTGGTTCAGCTACCACATAATTTTTACCACTTTACCCCTCGGCCTTGCTACTTAAACAGATTACCTGCTTACCAATCTGCCTTCAATCTAGCTTTACCAAGTAACCCTCAATCCCAAGCACCACTACAAGGGCTAAATCCCTCATCTAACTCTCTACAAGATAAGTCACCAAGGAATACTGAGCCGTTCCCTAACTTCCAGATGTCCAACACCAACCTCTGTAAAAAGCTACTTCAATGCCACCTAATAGGCTCAATGGCACTTAAACTGTGTCAGCCACTTTACTGTCCTCGATTTGATCCCAACGCACAATGTACATATCACTTCAATGTTGCTGGCCATACAATAGAGGATTGTGGGGCATTCAAGAGGCAAGTCATGAAACTAATCCATGAAGCCATCGAGCTTCAACAACATGGGCTGAATATCAATACTAACCCCTTACCTAAACATGGTGGAAATGGCTTGGTCAATGTCATTATAGGGAAAGATGACAAGTGAGATGAATCAAGCAGGATCAAGGAAACCAACCTCTTGGAAACTGTAATGCAGAGTCGATTCACAACGTTTACAATTTTGAGTGATGTTTAGTTGTGGTCTTGACTCATTTGGCTAAAATTGAAGCCCATTTTACTGTTATTAAGTGTAGATCTTATCTTATCCTTTCGAATGAAAATTTACAATTCGTTTTATTCACTTTTTCTACTACCATACTCTCACTTTGTTAAATATTCTTGTTTGTCGTTTCTTTTCCATCATTTAGGAAATTGTTTCCTCTCAATTTTCTCTCAATCAGGAGATTTCTTAAAGTCTGTTCTTTGATTCTCATATTTAAATAGATATGGACATTTTTTGTTTTGAAGAAAGGGCATAATGAAATGGTGAAAAAGTTTTACAAAAATAATTGAGTCATCATAAAGAGGAATAAATCTTGCAATGAGGAAATAGTAAAAATAAATCTGGGAACAGAAGAAAACAAAAAAGAGTTTAGGATTATGCATAACCCAGAAGGTTCAAAAAGTAAGAATGTACAAGAGTTAGCAAAGTTAGTAAATTCTAACATAGGTAAACGCTGCCACGTGAAAAAAGGAAAAAAAGAAAGAAAAAAACCTATTAAGTCGAAAACCTACAAGGGCGCTTGGGAAATCCGCTAAGTCAAAAACCATAAAGGACAACTTATGCTAAGAAAAAGAAGAAATAAAAAAGGGAAAAGAAACCCGCAAAGTTGAAAACCCAATAGGCAGCTTAGGCAAAAGTTAGGTCATCAATTTGAAAAGAACTCGTTATGAAAAGTAATCGGGGTAACTAAACAAGAGCTTGAAATTGGAGCAATAATGCAAAAAATTAGTAAATGGAGCAAATATCCTATAGAATCATTAACAGTATACTTTTATCAAAGGATACAAGGTGCATATTAGTTGTAATATGAGAATCAATGATTACGGAAGTTGAAGAACTCAAACTGAGGCAAATTTTTGTTGTTTCTTTATTTTGCTTTTCGACCTCTTTCTTCAATAAAAAAGATTTGTTCATCTAACAAACTTCCAGGGATTTGCGAATTTTCTGTCACTTGCTTAAATAAAAGAGATTTATTCATCTACTAGATTCTAAGGGTCTTATGATCCCTTTCTTTTTTGTCACTTGCTTCAATAAAGGAGGTTTGTTCATCTAATAGACTTCAAGAGTCTTGCGATCCTTTTGTTTTTCTGTCAACTCGCTTCGATAAAGAAGGTACGGTCATCTAATAGACTTAAATGGTCTTGCGATCCACTTGTTTTTTTGTCAACTCACTTTAATAAATGAGGTTTGGTCATCTAAGAAGCTTAAAGGGTCTTACGATCCTTCTTTTTTTTTTTCACTTGCCTCAATAAAACAGGTTTACTTATCTAATAGACTTCTTCAATATATTCATTGGATATTATTTAAGTGAATTGATATAAATGCTTAATTGAATATTACTTCTCAGTGTTTCATTATTAATTGATTTTGCATTACAGGAACCATGAACAACTTACTTGACATGGTCTAAACCTGTATCAAGCTGTTTGAAAACCCAAAAAGGAGGCTTAGGCAAAAGTTAAGGAAGCTTGCTAAGTGAAAACCTGAAAGGGCAACTTAGGCAAAAAATTAGTATATTAGATTGAAGAAGACTCATAACCAAGGAGTTCGGACAAGTAAGCAAGAACTAGAAATTGGAACAATAGTATGAAAATTTGAAACTGAGGCAAATTTTCAAGAAAATGTTGCCATTAATGACAGTTTGCCTCTGTTAAAGATTATAAGGAGTGTATCGATTGTAGTATGAGAATCAAGGATTGTAGACGTTGAAAAGCTCAAACTAGGACAAAATTTTGTTGTCTTCTTAGTTTACCATTCTATTAAACTAGGAACATACTTGACACGATCTAGGCCAATATCAAGTTTTTTGCGAAGGACTAAGGTTCAATACTTAATTTTGGAAAAGAATAGGTCATTAGGAAAAAGTAATTCCAGTGAACCAATTACTCAGGAAGTTTGAGGAAATGAATGAGGAACTGATTCCAAAAAGGGAACGATTTATTCAAGTCTTCTTTGGAACTGCAAGGTACATTTCAAATACTTGCTTTGTTTAAAATTTTTTGGCAACATGCGTTTCTTCCCTTCCCTTATTTTGAAATTCTTGGCAGCATGTGGTTTCCTTCGTTGCCTTATTTTAAAATTCTTGGTAGCATGCAGTTTCAAATACTTGCTTTGATTTAAAATTCCAAGCAGCATATGGTTTCGTCCCTTGCCTTGTTTTAAAATTCCCAGTAGCATACGGCTTCATTCCCTACCTTATTTTAAAATTTCTGGTAATATGTAATTTTGTCCCTTGTCTTGTTTTAAAATTTTCAAAAGCATGCTGTTTTGTCCCTTGCCTTATTTTAAATCCCCCAGCAGCATGTGTTTTCATCCCTTGCCATTTTGAACTTCTTGTCAACATGCAATGATCATTGGCAGATCCAGTAAGTTTGAGTAATGAAGGCAATTCATTAAGCAAAAAAATAGAGATTACAAAAGTAGTTCTCACTCTAACCAAATCCGCAATTATACTTAATGTCGCTTATACAAAATACATAATTTCATCATTCTCATTGCCAAAAAAATACAAATTACAATTGTTCTCTACGTGTTTTCATATTTTGAAAATGTATGTTTTTCATTTTCAACACTATCAAAAATATCTCTTTCTATGTATGTGACTAAATAATCATTCAATCATTCATCTCCCATACGATTGTGCATTATATTCTTCACAAAATTCATTGTAAAGATATATCTTTCAACTGTTACAATTGCCACAGACAAAATAAAAGCTAAGTTCAAAAGCAAATATATTATTGGATATATAATATGCTTTCTATTTTTCACCAACATTGCAGAAAGATCACTAATCCTATTTAACTTTAAAAATTGATTATCAGAACAAACATCTATGATATAAGTTTCAAGTTGACTATCAAGCCCCATAATCTCCACCCAAGAAATTATGATGGATAAAATTTAGCCAAACGAATCAACTTTTCATTGTTAAATGCAGAAAATGAATCTCTTGGATTTAAGCTTGCTACACAAAGAATCAATTTAGTGTTCATATATGTGAATCTATTGTTAAGTTCTTAAAGTTGTTTATTAATCACTTGATAGAATAACTCAACTTGAAAGTGATGCAAATTTAAAACTTTTTGAACTTTATGCCTTGATTTTCCTAGTGTCATGAATGCATTATCCATATTTGGAATATCCATATTTTGCTTCTCACAAAACAATGATACTTCATTTAGTAAATTATGGCAACCATCATCTCTCATGCTCTGCAATCTTTCATTGCATACTCTAACTAATGTTATTGCATTTACAATGTCTTGATCACTTCTTTGTAGTGCTTGAGACAACTTATTAGTAATTCCCAATATATTCTTCATCAAGTGTAAGTTAAAAATAAATTCAAAAAATTGTAAGGAGCTCAATAAATTACCTACTTCAGCTCGTTGCTTTAAGCTTTATGCCATCTTCCTCAATAAACTTAAGCACATCGATCATTGAAGAAAACAAAGATATTAAGCTAAGTAATGTACCACAATGTGAGCCCTATCTAGTATCTCCAGCCTATTTCAATTTAGTTTCTTTATTTAAGCCATTACCACTAGAAATTGGTCCACTCTTTAATGCTTCATTCACTTTAAGGATTTGACTCTCTCTAAGAATCTCTCATTGTTTAAATGAACCTCCAAAAACATTAGATATACTGTTAACCAAACTAAAAAGCCAACCAATTTCAACTTACTTTTTTGCAACCGTCACAAGTGCCAATTGAAGTTAGTGAGCAAACAATGAACATATAATGCATACTTGTTTTCTTTCAAGATCAAACTTTTAAGGCCATTGAATTCACCTTGCATATTACTAACCCCATCATATCCTTGTCTACACACTCTTCACAAGCTTAAACTATATTTTGTAAACAATGACTCCAATGCTAATTTTAAATATATAACACTTGTATTTGAAACACAAGACCAAGGAACTACTTAATGACATATCCTTTCTTATTTACATGACGTAAAACAACAGCCATTTGCTCCTTAATAGATATGTCCCGAGATTCATCAATTAAAATGGCAAAGAAGTCATATCCGAGATCATCAATAATAACTTTTATGGTCTCACAAGCAGCAGCTGTCACAATATTTTTTGAATATTAGGTACCACTAATTTAAGATTTCCACAAACAGTTTTCAAAACCTCATTGATCTCTTCATTATGATTGGCAAGAAAATGTAAAAGTTTAAGGAAATTACCTTGATTTTTTCAATCAACTAATTCATCATGACCAAGGAATGCCAACCCTTGCCTCAATAGAAACCGAAGACAATCAATTGTTGTAGTTTAATGAATCATATATTCCTTTTTGATCAACTCTAATTGTATTTTAATAGAAACTTTAATATGTTGTTTTTTATTCATTAATTCTTCACATTTTTCCAAGCTTGATTGTGAACACTATTAGAGTTTCCAACATCGTTTTTAGCCTATCCTTTTTTTTCAATTTGAAAATCCCTTAGTAAAAAATGCATCACCACTTTTTTGTTCTCCAATGTCAGAGCTCATGAGATAACAACATAAACAAAATATAGCATCTTTTGATACACTATATTCTAACTAGTTGCCCGATTCAAGATACCAATCAGGGTTAAACTTACCAAAAAAAGTCCTTACTTGTTATTGTGGGAAATCATGCTCTCTTGGTTGACAAGGATCTTTTTGCAAATAAGCTCTTCGGATTTCATCCTATTCATTAAGATGATAACATAATATTTTTCCTCCTTCCACGATCAACAAGAAGATTTTACAAATCAACTTCTAAAGATTGCTTTTTTATGTATGACCCTAATGGTGTTGGTGAATTTTCTACTTCAATAAGTTCTTGAGACTGATATTGATTTTCTTTCAAAATATTTCTCCATTTCTAGCACATTAAAAATAAACAATACAATCACACATTAATTAAATTGAACTAAATCAATTTATTACATAATATATTGCAAACTTGCAGTACTTTAAAAATTAAAAGATTTGGAAAAGTTTATACTGTACAGCATTCAACCACTGAATCACATAAAACAAAATTTCAGAATAACAAAATAAATAAATAATGCAATATCAGGAAGTAAGGAACAGTGGTGAATATATCACATAATCACAATAAGTCAATAGACAATAACATAATAGAACAATGAAGATTAGAGGTAATAGAATAATAGAATCACCCAAACCTCATTAGACCACTGACCTACTAGTAGATTAAAAATTCCTAAATAATCAATTTTAAAATTCCTATTTGACCATTCATTTATGTTTTTAGGCATTAAAAACCACTAAATAGCCAATTTAAAAACCCCAATTTGACATGATCCAGATTCAAATTTCAAGAATGGTGGAAACTAGAGATTGGAGTGGTCCTTGGAGTCATGGTCCATGTTGTCGCCTTGTCAGTGGTCCTCTAGAGTCTAGAGTGTTTCTCAACTTTCTCTCTTTTGTGCGCGAATAGATTGAACTATTAAAGGAAATGAGAGTCTGAGACAAATGAGTAAAGTAGGGATTATGGCTTGTGGGGCAGGGGGAGCTATTTGATTTTCACCAAGTTACCAATTGTAATGTGTGACAGAGAGGAATTCTTATCATAGATGGACAGTAAAAAAGCTACTGGGTAAGATTTGGTGCATTTGTATAATGTGTGATCGTGTCACGTGTGGGTTAGTAGGTTACCCATTAGTAACAGGAGAAAATCGGCTAAGAAATATGATTAGTGGTGACCTGCAGACATAGTGTCATTTTTTACCAGAGGAGTATGGGATCAAATTTTTTTTTGATAGGGGAAAATTTATTTTCTTATATATAGTAATAAATAAATAAATAAATAAGTTGCCCCCACTCTCCTGTACGTGGGTCCTCCACTGATAGTGATATACCTTGCCATTTTAAATTTCTTGTTCGTATGCGGTGATATCCCTTGCCAATTCAAATTTCTTCATGTAGTGATATCCTTGCAATTCCGAATTTATTGTCGACATGCAGTGATATCACTTGCCATTTCAAATTTCTTGTTGGCATGTAGTGATATCCCTTGCCATTTTAAACTTCTTATTAGCATGCGGTAATATCCCTTGCCATTTTAAATTTCATGTTGGCATGTAATGATATCCGTTGCCCTTTTGAATTTCTTTGTTGGCATGTAGTGATATCCCTTGCCATTTTAAATTTCATGTTGGCATGTAATGATATCCGTTGCCTTTTTGAATTTCTTTGTTGGCATGTAGTGATATCCCTTACCATTTTGAATTTCTTGTTGGCATGTGGTGATATCCCTTGCCAGCTTTCAAATTTCATATTGGCATGCAGTGATATCCCTTGCCATTTCAAATTTCTTGTCGGCATACGGTGATATCCCTTACTGTTTTAAATTTCTAGTTGGCTAATAGTGATATCCCTTGCCATTTCAAATTTCTTGTTGGCATGCAGTGATTTCCCTTGCCAGCTTTCAAATTTCATGCTGGTATGTGGTGATATCCCTTGCCATTTCGAATTTCTTATCAGCATGCGGTGATATCCCTTGCCATTTCAAATTCCTAGTTGGCTAGTAGTAATATCCCTTTCCATTTCAAATTTTTTGTTGCCATGTGGTGATATCCCTTGCCATTTCTAGTTTTTGGTTGGCATGTGGTGATATCCCTTACCATTTCAAATTCTTGTCAGCTTGCAGTGTATCACTTGCCATTTCGAATTTCATGTCAACATGCGGCGATATCCTTTGCCATTTCCAATTTTTGGTTGACATGTGGTGATATCCCTTGCCATTTCAAATTCCTTGTCGGCATGTAGTGATATCCCTTGCCATTTTAAATTTCTTGTCAGCATTCGGTCCTACCAAATTTTAAATTTCAATTTGCTTGCTAATTTCACTCTTGGATAAAATATATGTTTTTATCCTTACTTCTTGTATTGGTAAATTTGAAAAAATCGTAGGTTTTTCTTTTTTTCAGCAAACTAGCAAGTAAAATTGTCAACTTATTTTGTCCAGCCTTGTTTTATTTATTTAAAAATGTATACAAAAATAAAATATAAATACAAAAATAACAAAATAACAAAAAAATAACAAAAAATGAAATAGAAAAGCACTCTGGCCTAACCAGCCCAAGGCTACTTACAACTCAGTCCCATTCAACCACTTTAATTCATTTCACTTAGCCAAAGCCCAATGACCTGGTCCAGTTCTCTACCAGAGCCGCTTCATTATTTAACCTACCCACTTTCCCTTTCTTTTCCACTCAATTGCTCACTCCCTTTCTCTGACTTCTCAATTTTTCCTTCTCTCTCATTTTCCCTTATTTTTTTCCCTCAACCAAACCCTCGAAACCCCTTTGCCAGTAGCTAACCTTCTTTCACGCTAGACCGTTTCTGCCACCTCCATTCACTCACTTCCTCTCTATACACCATGAGGCTGAAATGCAGAGGAGTCCTATGTTGCTTTTCCCTTCAACACATGCATCATACAACAAGGTGAGGAAACAAGACGACAAAGATGACCCTTCACACACAATCATCTACGCATAGCAGATCCTAACAATGCACGATGCAACCTTCGTGCCGAGTTTATCTAGGCTGTTTGATATTGGTCTTGGCTATAAAGGGGAAGGTTAACGATAGAAGAGAGAAGAGGTTTTTGGGTGGAGAAACTCCATTTTCTTTGAACGAGATTTAGAAGAAGAAAAATGGGCTGCTTGACATTTTGGTTGAAGGAAAGAAAGAAGATCAAATGGGTAGGTCTCCGAAATCATTAAGGGAGGTAACTATCTCTTTTCATTCACTATGTGCTATCCTTTTCCTTCTATTTCTATTCATTTTGGAAGAACTATAATTTTTTGGGGGTTCCTAGGATCCAGAACTTCTTGGTTAAAATCCTAGGAACCCATGGCAAAAAAGGGCATTTCTATAATTAGCTTTAGTGTTGTTTTAAAAAAAATTTACTTGTGTTAACTTGATTATGTTTTTGTGTTTTAATTTTGATTTGGTTCCTTCTAAAATTAGTATACTGCTATGTGTTCAAATGTGATATTGTTCTTGGGTCCAAATCTGTTTCTTCATGTTAAAAACTTTGATTGTTATGACATTACAAATCTGTTTCTTCATGACTAAATTTATTTGCCCAAATATATTTTGAATTGAATGTTTCTTCATGTTACAGACCTTTGTTTCGTTAATAATGTGATGTTCAAATTTGATTTGTTTTCTTCCAAAAATATATAAATTGTGTTGCTGTCTTCTGCGTATATTATTTGATTTTTTTTAAAATATATATATATACAAAGAGTTTTGTTATTTCGTATTTGATTTTGTTTCTTCAAAAATGCAACATTGTTTTTGTGTTCAAGAATGGATAGTCAATTTGAAACACAAATGCCATAGCCTCTGAGCTCAATATGTTATTCTTCATTGTTGTGTATGTCTCTTAATTTCATATTGGGTGCATTTTCCTTTAATTTTCATAATTTGAATATTTCTACTGTGTTAGTTTTTATTTTACCTTATTTGTTTTATTTATTTTGTTTTATCATCTATTCTTGGTTTGTAATTTGTTGCGTAATATTTTGTATTCCCCTTTTCCCTAATTGTAAGGCATAAGCCTCCCATTTTATTTATTTTGTTATCTTTGTTTTTAGTTTACATTATTTATTTCTTTTATTTAATTATTTTATTTGCTCCTCTACGGATGCAAGTAAGGTGTCCATGCACCTTATTCTTTTCCAAGAAAAATAATAAAATTAAGAAAAAGGAAATTTCAAAAGTATGGTTCCAAATGCATTTGGAAATGCTTTAAATAAGATTTCAACGTGCTAAAAGTGGAATGGGTTTTCATAATAAATTTTGAGCCTTAAATTAGACATTTTTTACACTTTGAATTCTGAAGGCCCATTTAACCAAAGTCTTTTAAAGATCCAATTTAAATCAAAATTTAGGACTATCAAAATGAGCCTAACCCTTTAGGCCTACCTAGCAAACCCTAAAAATGAAGCGGGGTGGGTTTTATTTTTTAGCTTGCCTGGATGACGAGCTAGAGTGGAGTGGGGCGGTGTAGGAGCTGGCTAGCCCATTTTCTTGTCTCTTTTTTTTTTGGCACTCCTCTCCTCCCCTTATCTCTCAACTGTCATTCTTCACCAGTCACAGCGACATCAATCCTGTAACTCAAGCTCATGTGCACCTCACATGGTAGTTAATTGGATGGTGTTAAGTGTAACAAAAGAATTAAATGGACATTGTAGTCGCAGAGGGACTCGAACCTAGCTTATCTCTTCCTTAACTTCAAGCATCTGCTGCTAAGCTACAGCTGCTACTGGAGTTTCATATCAAAAATTTAAATAATATATTATTGGCGAGACAAGGTGGGCTGGCCCACCCTGACAACTATATTGAAATTCACTAAGATATCAGGTTTAAAAGGCTTAAATGAAAGTAATTCTTAATTGATAAAATCAATGTCTTTTGCCCAAGGAATTTAAAGAAAAATGTTTACAAATAAGGTAAGATACAAACTTTCTCTCCTAAATTGCTCCAAAAATTATTCTCTCTTCCTTCAAAGGTTATTTCAAGGATCACTTCAAATCCCATAGGCTTTGGGTGAGAGTTTATCCTCCCACATTGTCCTAGCTCCTTTTGGCTTTGGTGGAGGACTTGGTGCCTCCACATTGACCAGTTCCTTTTGGCTTTGGGTGAGGACTTAGTACCTCCACATTAAGCATCTTTCATAGGCTTTGGTTGGAGGTTTTTCCTCCCCCAGTGTCCTAGTTTTCATAGGTTTTGAGTAGAGATTTATTCTCACCCAATGTCCTAGTTTCTATAGACTTTGAGTAAAGGTATATTTTCTCCGAATGTTCTAATTTTCATAGGCTTTGTGTGGAGGTCTATTCTCTGTCCTAGCTTCCATAAGAAATAGATCATACATCTCACCTAATCAACTTCTCAAAATATTCTTAAACTATGTTGACCTTGATCCCTTTTGAGGTATGTAGACACTTACCTAATAAGGTAAGTTTGGTTCTTTCATTTTTCATCTTTCCATCACCCTGTTAATAAAAATGTGGTAATTAAAATATATCAAATTTAAGCATAAATAATTCATGGTAACCATCATAAGGGATGGATGGCTATTATGAGATACCTAACACCTTCACCATATGTAATCAAACTCCCAAACCCTTCCTCTGGTTCCAAGGGGGTCAGTGTTTCTTTTTTTTTTTTATTCTAATTATCCTATTAAATTAATTGGTGGTGACTTTATTTTCTTAATCTCTACATTTTTTTTATTGCCTTAAGGTCATGGCAGTGTACCTTTTCCAGTCGTCACATTATGGCAATGACTCAATAACAGAGTCCTTTCACTGGGTCAATACCCAATCCATGGTCAATAATTATGACTTTTACCAATATGATCAAATGCAAAAGATGCCTGTAGTCTTCCCATTACACTGAAGTGCTACCTTAAAAAAAATTGCAAAGTATCAACTCATTAAATGAATTAGCGTTGGAGAAAAACATTAAGAATGTGTTTGGAAACACATAAAAAAAAAAGAATTCAATTGAATTCAATTATAATTTTTTTAATTTAGCTTGTTTAGAATGTAAGTTAAAATAAAATTCAATTCATATTTAAAAAAAAGTATGAATGTTTTTATAGATTTCAAATCTTATCAAAATTGATAGGATTTCAAATATTAGGAAATGATTTAGAACCAACTAATGCTTTTACTCTATTAGTCATAATTTATTACAATTTTATATCTTTATTTACAATTTCCAACCTTTGCTTCTTCTTGACCAAAAGTTATGCTTCTTCTCATCTGCAATAAGGAAACGACATGGACCAAAAGAATGCCATATCACAAGGTAGCTACCATGATCGTCTTTGGGAAAATTTATGTCCTCTTATGATTATAATTATAAGCGAGATATATTATTCCATTCATAATTTTATTATTGTAAAAATCAAAAATTACATTGAATTTATTAATTTAAAGTGTTTCAAGCAATAAAATTCAATAAATTTAAATTTTGTTTCAAATATGAGATTTAATTCAATAATAAAATTCAATTGAATTTTAAAAAAATTTGGTTCCAAAGACTACCTAATAACTTTGTCCTACTAATTAGTTGAAAAGAATTTGACAAACTAACTAAATTCAAGATATTGAGCACTTCTTTTTTTTTTTTGTAAAGGAAGAGGCAACAAAGGCTTAACTACGAAACACCATAAGGAAAGGAAACCCCAACCAAGTCATTAAAGTAAGTTGAAAGTAGCCAGCTAGAACCTGATCATATAGCCTAACACCAAGATTAATACCATGAGCATTTGCTGCCATCTAGTTTGCCATGTTGTTTACTTCCCTGTGAGTATGAGTTACACAAACCTCCCACCCTCTAGTCATCATTCCCCGAGCTTGTTGAACAAGGCTGTAACATGGATGAGCAGAGTTACAACCTTGATTAACAAACTACATAGCAATCATATAGTCGCTGTTAACGTTGTAAACATGATCCTGGGACCCACAGATATGCACCGATTGTGTAAACCCTCACTAGTGCACCTGGCTAAGAGTTTAAACCATTCAAAATATTTTTTTTCTAGGTAAGCTCCAAACCTGTGATAATTCCTTAAAGCTTTGCAGCCAACACTCCTTCAAATCAAAACTTCTTGGAAAAGCCCACGAGCCAGCTTCCTGAGGAATCTTGCAAGACCCCACCATAGCCTGTACTAAAACCATGCTAATGGCATGACTCATCAACATTGGACTTAATCCAATCTTTTGAGGGGAAGCTCCACTAATGAGTATTTCCCTTTGTACACCTGTAGAGAAACAAAGAAGATGATAATTGTTATCAACAAATTGAACTTCCATAAGCACCAGCTTGAAACCATCCTTGTCCCTATTATCAAAGATAACATTTTGTTAAGCTAAATCTTCCAAACCATTATACTGAACACAGTACTTCATCTACACATCATCTTTGCTAGCTTTCACTTTTGAGTTCAGTTTGATCCAATCATACACATTAAGATTGAAGAATTTCCTTTAAAACTTAGGTTTCACCAAAGTTAGCCATAAATTATAGATCAACGGGCAATCCTGAAGAGTATGCAAAATAAATTCCTCATGTAACCCACACTTGGGGCATATGGCATAAGTAGTGCTAAGATGGATAATTAGTGTGTTGAGATGGCATCATTGACAGAGCTAGAACTCAATGGCTCTGCTAAAGAGAAATGAGATTGTACCTTTGGTGTAACGGTAAAGCAAAGAATAAAGGTTGATGGCATAGTTTCAAGGGAAATAACAAGAAATCCATTATTATTACTTTCTCTTTCATGTAGAAGGTATTAGTTGTAAGTAAGTGTTCAAGGAAATCTTTTTTTAATGATGAAACATTTTGCATTTTATCCTTGTAAAGTTGATATTGTGAAGCTAGGGTAGCACTGTAGATAAGTTGAACCTTCATGTTTGTCAAATGGTTTGTCCCCTTAACACCTCATTCATTACTTTGAGTCTTGGAATTAATTTTTCATTTTATTTATGTCTTGATCCTGTGTCATCATGAATTCCTGCATGAGTGGATCGGGGCTTTGATTCATGCATTGGTTAAGCAAGTGAATGGAGCATAATTTGGTTTCCGTTATTGAATAAGAGAATAATGAGTTTGTTTGTCTATCAAGTGAAGAATGTCACCCGATTTGTATTGTCAATAATGAGCTTATGCATTTAGACAGTGATTTACCATTGGAACCAATGGCGGGCATGTCATTTACTTGCGTGGATGATGTTAAATCATTTTATAAAGGTAATCTACTGAACAAGGCTTTGGTTTTGTTATAAGAAACTCAAAAAAGGATGAAAAATGGAAGTTGAAATACTTTGTACTAATTTGTTCTAGGCAGGGAATAAATAAGTCAACAGTGTCAAATTCGTTTAAGATTGTCCCATCAATATAGAGTAAATGTCAAGGAAACATTATAATAACCTTGAAGGAGAATGGTCAATATTACATAAACAAGATTGTACTTAATCATTCATATAAATTTAGTCCTACCAAAGCAAGGTTGTTTAGGAGTTACAAGAAGATGATCATGCAAGTGAAGAGTGTTGATTTGAATGACAAAGCAAGAGTTAGAATGAACAAAAATTTCCATTCTATTCTTGTCGAAGCAGGAGGATTTGAGAATTTAGTTTTTGTTGAAAGAGATTGTAAGAATTATATGGTGAAAGAAAGACGAGCAGTTGGTAAGGATGGTAATGGTCAAGTACTGAAGAGTTATTTTGCTAGGATGCAGGAACAAAATAGTAACTTTTTCTATAACACTTATTTGAACGATGGTTTTTGTGTCAAAAACTTATTGGTAACTTTTGATATGACTTTTCTTACAAATAAATATGAGATGCCATTTGCTACATTCATTGGTGTTAATCATCATGGCCAATAAGTGCTACTTGGATGTGGCCTACTATCTACCAAGGCTTTCATGTGGTTGTTAAGTGTTGGTTACATTATATGAATGACAATCCACCAAAAGTAATTGTGACTAACCAATGTAGGGTTATGCAAAATGCAATTAAAATACATTTCCAAATATTTGGCATCTATGGTGCTTGTGGCATATTATAAGAAAGGTGGCGCAAAAATTAGGTGGACATGAAAAATAAAAGTCAATCAACTATTACTTGCAAAGTGCAGTTTATGACACATTCACTAAAGATGAATTTGAAGAAAAATGGGCAAAGTTAATTGAAGATTTTAACCTACAAGATAATCAATGGTTGAGTGGCTTGTATGAAGACTGACATCAACGGGTTCCTGCCTTCTTGAAAAAGGATTTTTGCACTAGAATGTCCACTACTCAATGCATTGAGAGTATTCATGCTTTTTTTATGGATATGCAAATCATTCTACTAGTCTACAACAATTTGTCAATCAATATGACAATACACTTCGAGATAAGGTAGAAAAAGAATTTGAAGTTGATTTCTGATCATTCAATAGTACTCTTCCTTGTTGTACACAATCTCCTATTGAAAAGCAATTTCAGGGGTGTTACACTCATACAAAGTTTAAGGAGGTGCAAGCTGAATTTAGAGCTAAAATAGATTATATTGCATCATTTCTATGTGTGGATGGATCAATTTGTACTTACAAAGTTGTTAAAGACAAGATGATTGTTGACAAAGTAAGGGAAGTGGACTTTGATGTAGTATTTAACCATGATAATAATAATCTTAGTTGTAAATGTCTCTTATATCAATTTAGAGGTATTGTGTGTAGGCATTCACTTTCTGTGCTTAGTTGTGAAAGAGTGAAATAGTTGCCTTCACAACATATTTTGTCAAGATGGAGAAAAAATATAAAGATACGACACACATATATCAAGAGTAGTTATGATGTGAAGCAGTTGAAGTCACAAATGTAAATATTCGATACTTTATGCAAGGAATTTGATGAAATTGCTGAACTTGTTGCTGAGTATGAGAATGTGAATGATTTTCTCCTAAACAGCTTAGGACAACTAAAAAGTATAGTGAAAATGATGGTTTATTCCATGAAGCCAAATCCTGTTCAATCTATTGCCATACGACATGGAAAGGAAATATACAGGATTGGCAATTTAAGTATAACAAATATGATTCATAGTTTAATACGTACATGTTGCAAAGGTCGTCCCACTTCAAAGATTACTAATAAGAATGAGGTTAGAAACATGTGTCTTTAGTTTATTTTTCTTAATATATTAAAGTTTACAATAATGTTGTGCTAGGAAAGCATTTTGTATATGATTACTAATACTTAAATTCTTACATAGGTGTGAAACATCAGTTCATTGAATTATAATGATGGAAACAACTTAAGTATGTGATCCTCTTTGCATTTAAAAATGGCGATATATCAGCTAATAAATTTCCTATGGTTTGTGTAGTTAGAGCTAGTGAATATTCTAATAATGAATGTCTTAATATTTGTACAATTGCTTATGATTTCATTTAAAATTTGATAACTTTAGATAATGATTTATATATTCTTGTTAACAGGTATCAAGTGTCGATATGAGCATTATCTACCCACAGTTTATGAGTAAGGATGGTAGTTGATTTCAGATTCAACAAATTTTTCATCTGGAGATACAATTTAAGGGCACTTGTCAACTAGTCCCTGTTCTAAGTATGAAAAATTTCCAGATTTGAACTTCTCTTATATGCCTCTTAGGGGCCAACCACCATCATTTTTGATATAGTTGATTCCATGTATGTAGGCACTTTTTTATTTATTTTAGTAAAGTGACAGAAAAAAATAGTCAACTGTTGTTCTATGAATCACTTGGAAATGACAAGCTATGGTTCACGTATAAAGTACACCTTATAAATATGACAAGTGTTTTGCTACCTTCCATGCTTAACCTAGCACTTGTAATACCTACGAGTTCTTCATGTGCTAAAGCATAATAACTCTGTTATGTGTATGATAATGAAGTTGATATGGTCATGAACTACTTCAAATAACTTGCTTCTGTTAGTTCTCGAAAGTAAGAGTTCATGAATTGCGAATGAATAAGAGTTCAATCAAACTCATGATAATGAGTAATTGCAGCACACAAAATAATTTTTCATTGATTGAGGAAGATCACAAAATACAATTATCCATATTCAAACCACTGACTTAAACTCCAAATAACTCTTATTGAGATACAGTGAGATTATAAACACTACATTATTCCTAGTTATTTGGCCTTTATCTAATTCATCAGACATTGTAATTTTATAAAACAAAGCAACAACACAAAGGAGGAAAAAGCAAAAGCACAAGTGAAATTGTGCAAATCATAAGACCCAGTAGTGCCACCATTCCATATTTCCTGTAAGCATATCGGTTAAATTACAGTATCCCAAAAACCTAACCAAATAAATCCCACTCAGCACGCTCTACCACATCCCAACACTAATAGTTTAGTTTTTCTGCAGAACCACCATGATGATGGTGCTGCTGTTGATTCTTCTAAGCACCAGCATCGCTTCTTCTTCTTCCTTTGCAACTTCTTTACCAACCTACAACCTTTCATATCCTCATTTCTAGTAGTTTCATGTAAAGGAAACAATTGAAAGGACAAAACTCAAGCCAACCCATATACCAGAACAGGTGCAACATTTTAACAAACACCTCGAAGGTAACACTGAGAGTGAGGAGGAGAAAAAATGGAAGCTGAAGCTGGTTCACAGAGATAAAAAAATTGCCCTTCACTCAGTTTCTTGTAGCTCTGCCATCGATAACCACATGGAGAATTGTAATGACCACCAATATTCTCCCTTGGGGAAATCACCTATCCTATTTTCATTTTGTATAAATGTAAAGCTTTGTTAATTATTTGATTGGGTGCATTTAGTTTTCTCTAAATTCCAGTCACGAAACAATTATAAGTGAAGGAATGAGACATTTTATAATGATGATAGCTTGGAAAGAAATTATATATATTGTTATGAAAATAAAAGCGCACGTGAGTTTTTTTTCAAAAAAAATAATTGAGTTGGAATTTTTTGTCTCTTAGTATATGTATATTATTTTAAAATATCTTAAATATTTTCAGTTACGTTGAGGACCTTTTTAGAATTTTCAGCAATTGTGACAGTGATGGAGAAAGTGTCCATTTTTATTAGAAAAATGCTTATTTTTATAGTCTTTTCTTGGTCAAATTAGTACTGGAGATTGCTGAGATATTCTTGCAAGATAGTTAACCAAGATTTTCAAAACAAATAGCTGGCAATTTTTCAGCCACGTGTTCAGAATTCTCTCTAGGATTTTCGATGGAAATATCTAGCAGCAGAGGTAGTACTTTTTCACACAATGCTCGGCCCATCTTCCTCTGTTCCAGCTCTCAACTTTATCTCACCTTTTCAGTTCTTTGGCCAGCTTCCGGTAGGCGTCCAACCAATCCCTCACAAGCAACATTTGTCTTTTTCTCCTACTTTCCTTAACCACACTTGCTGTCACATTCTGTTGTGGAAATTTCAAGTGGTTCTATAAAAGAATAGTGGGCTTACAATGGACATGAATGCCAGCTAACGGAACTCCCTTTTTTTTAAGCTGCTGAAATTATGGTTTCAAGTAAATCACCTATTGCTCTTAATCATCTTTTCTCTTCTCTATGTTTCTGCAATTGGGAATTTTGATTGATTGATTTTGGATTTGATGCTATGAATATTTTTGGTCGCAAATCACATTTAGCCTCTGAATCATTCATGAACAATTTCTATTTTCTATTTGTTTCATCCTTGGCTTTGAATATGTTTCTGAGTCTGTCATTATTAGTTTCGTGATGATCTCGAATTTACATGCTTAGGCAGCTTTAATTTAGTTTCCTGATAGTGCCTGTCTTGGTAATTAGAGAATGTTATAAAATTGAAGTTCATGATCTATTTGGGTTGATTTTATTTTCCAGACTCAATACTGGCTTGAAATAGATTTTGGGACTGATTTAGTTCCAAATGTAAGAACGTTCCCAACTAAAGTTTCAGGGGGGGCTACTTTATGGTATTATAATGTCCTGATAAATCATGTTCATTTTGGGTCCAAGTTGACATTTTTGTAAACCAAAACTTTTACTCTAGTTCACATATGTGCTCGTGAATTATTGAGAAAAGACAAAACAACGGCTATATCCCATTTGTTATCAAAATATGGACGTTGAAGTCCCATTAGCACACTCCCAGATGTCCTCCAAAGTCAGAATCCTCAAGAATATAATGAGTCTTCCCCTCAATATTAAAGAACAAGGAGGCAATTGCATTTACTAAGGAAAAATATATTCTTTCTACTCCTTCTTATCCATTGATCTTTCATTTGTGTATCCACTCTATTACAAGAGAGTTCTTGCTGTAAAGCTCTTTATGAGCATTTCATCTTTGAGAAAGAGTTTGGCTAAGTTATTATAGAAAAACTTAGTGATGATAGGTTGACCATTGTTGGTTGTAAAAGGCAAGTGTGGCTTGTACCCGTTGTGTTGAAAGGTTAACCGGGTTGGTTGTACAAGGTTATAGGAGTTTGTACTTGTAAACTTGGCCATTACCCTTTATAGTGAAAATTCCCTTACTTTGTGCTTGGGGAGTGGATGTAGGATCTAGTTTATAGATATGAACCACTATACATCGTGGTGTTACTTTTCTTCTCCCTAAACTTTTAAGCCTGTGAAGTTTTGCTTTCTACCTGATCATTCACTGCACTGCCTTATCATTTATAACTTGTCTCTTTGAAGTATAGTTCTTAAACAAGTTTTTATTTTAGTTTATGAACTCAGTATTTCTAGAATTTTGAAAAGAAATTTGCAATCTGCTGTATTAAATCTGGTTGGATATTTACATTACATTTTGAAGTTTTAAGTTTCATTTGATTGTTTGTCAAACCATCAAGTTATCTTTTGAAAAAGCATTAATTTCCATCATCCAATTCAACCCCCCTTCTTGGGTGTTTTAGGTACATTTCCTAACAGTCCTAATGAAATTTATTATCTTATCAGCTCATTTAGGCCATTACATGTGCCTTTCTCTTGCTGAAATTTCAACATTTCATGGCATAGAATCTATAGAAAATTCTGGAATTTATTTATTTTGTGTTATTAGAGCTTAGCAACTTAAGTATATTATGCTACACTAATTTAAAAGAAATTGATATATAAAGTTCAGTTATTATGTTTTAGATACAGAGCCTTATACTTTGTCATGAATATTATGCATCATGAAATACATCTGGTACTAGGGATATCAGATAACATGCCATATCTTGTTTCAAATAATAGAAATGGCCATAGAGTTTTACTTTGTCTATAATGTTTGCATGGACACAAAGTCATTTTCTCTTACTATGTCTTGCGTGTCAATATTTGACACATAAATTATTCTGTCTTGAGTAATATCTGATATAGAACTTCGCTCTCTC
>JASKGM010008926.1:14680-39611 GCA_034509205.1 Ceratonia siliqua | reverse complement strand
TGGCAGCCCAGGCAGTTGAGAAAGACTAATTTCTTGAAGAACTATTTCTATCATCTTAGACATGTCATGCATATAATGCTTCATTTTATCTAGATCAAAGTTTATGAATGGATAGCATCAGCAAGAGACTCAATTTTGGCTTCCAATACAAAGTGAATTTCTAGCTCAGTTGTGGGCAGTTTCCCTTTTTGCTTGAGCAACTCTATTTTCTAAGCAGTCTTTGGAGGCTTCTTTGTTGAGGGTCCAATAGTAAAGGTTTCTTTCACCTTTCGAGTATCAACCTTGACAAATGGTGAGGAGATCTTTTTCTTTAACTAAGGTGTTAATTATGGAGCAGGGACAACATGGGTGGCTTTCATTTTGCCTTTTCTAACTAAAGGAATTTCATCTTATTCTTCCCCATTTTCTTCTCCAAACACTATTGAAAGAACATCATTTCCATAAATTTGTTGAATTTCATCTTTCACTGCTTATGCAGGAATATCTTCCTTTTTAGTGTAGCTTACTTTTTTATTAGAATTTATCTTTTCAGTAGGGTTGGAGGAGGAATTAGATTCAGTATCCACGAGACTTCATCGGTCAAGCTTAGGCTTGGGGACTTCTCATCCTGTGTTTCTTCATTATTATCAGTCACTTCAACCAATTCAACCATCTTATTTGGATTTTTCTTCTTTTGAATAAAAGGAATCCTCATTGATTTACTAGTTGTATGAGGTTTGGATTATTTCTTCTTCTCCTTAAGATGACTTTTCTTAGAAGATACTTCATGGTTCTCAAATGAACCTTCTTCTTCTACATCTTCTTGACTAGCTTTCTGTTGTTATACCAATTGTTTCTTCTTCTCCTTATGCCTTATGTTATACTCTCTTTTTCTTTCTTTCTTTAATTTTGCCTCTTGTGCAGTAGATAATTTGTGACCTATGGACTTGAGTTTCATCCTTGGAGGGACTTGAATCTCAGTCTTTCTAATCTTCTAAGTGCAAGCATATCCTTTATCAAATTTCTCCCATTTTCCTCCATGCTTTCTTATTCCCATGTTCAAGAAAAGTCATTCATCATAGTTGGCATTGTCTGAAGCAGTCTCACTACCTAACTTATCCATATTCACTCTTGTATCTTGTGTTAGAAGAGTGATTATAGTCCCATAAGGTAATTCAACATTTTCTTTTGTCAAACAGGCTCTCATATGATTCAAGATGATGAAGGGCAGATTTAACTTGATTCCGTTTGTGAGATACTCCATGTAGAAAGTTTCAAGTTTGTTTGCATGGTTAAGAGTTCCTAATCTTGGCATAACCATATAGGATAGAAGATGTAATAGGATTCTAAGATCAAGATTCAGATAGAAAGCATCTACTATACTATTTGTTCTTCCAGTGAACTCTTTAATAGCATCTTCATGTACATAACCACCAAATTCAATATCTTTGTAACTAGAAATTAGTTTGATACCAGAACAGGGACATTCATTAATTTTAGCAATTTTCTCACATGTTACCATAATCTTTCTTCCCTTTAGTATTGAGAAACCCATGAGAGTGTGTTTCTCAAAACTTAGGTTTGCATAAAACTTTTTTATCAGAATAGGGTAAATGATAGCATAAATCTTAAATAAATTTATCCAACTAGTAGATTCTATCCATTGAAAAACCATAAATTTCTCAAATGAAAAGAACTCTAGGTTTATCTTCCTTGTGGCTAAGTATCGTCTGTACATGAAGTTGTTCTTATATGTCTCTTTAAATTCTTTATCTTTGAAAGTCTTCAGAACAATTAACTTGATTTTCTTCCTTGACCCAGTGTCTTCAATGGTTCTTCACTTGAGACCAGATGAGGAGGCTATTTTGAAAATGCAGAGAAATGTTCTTTGAATGAGGGCAATAGAGTGAAGGTTTTGAATAATGAAAATGGTAAGAGAGGACAAATGGCAGTATCGAATGGGATAATGGCAATTTAAGGGAATCGAGGGTTTCAATTGGCGAGATGAAGTTTTCGAGGGCAGTTGAGATTTTTGAAATATTGAGGAGGTGGTGGAAATTAAAGGGTTGGTTATTTTAAAATATAACAATGCATTTTAAAAACCATTCCTAGAAGCAGGGAATATAAGTGGGGAAAATATAAATGAGTTTCAAAGCAGTGACCCCACACATTAAAAATAATAAGTGCACAAGAGATAAGTTAGGTAACCTTACTAAAATCGAGCAACTAATTCTTGTCAAAACATATGATCAACCTGGGGTATAACTTACAAAGGATTTAGCATGCCAATTTCTCTCAGCATGAATGAGACTTTCTTCACTTAAAGGTTTAGTGAAGATATCTGCAAGTTGATTGTCAGTACTTTCAAGTTCAAGATTGATATTGCCTTTCTGAACATGATCTTTAATGAAGTGATATTATATTTCTAAGTGCTTAATTCTGGAATGCTGAATTGGATTCTTGGATAAACATATAGTACTTAGCACTCGTGTTGTCACACTTTATGGGCATGTTCTTGAATATTAGACCAAAGTCTTCCAATTACTATTTCAAGCAGAATATTTAAGCATAGCTACTATGCTAAGAGCAATCGAGTTTTATTTCTTACTATGCCAAGAATTTAAGCAATGGTTTAAGAACTAGCATGTACCACTGGTACTTTTTCTATCAGTTCTACTTCCACAAAAATTAGCATCTGAATAACCAATTAGCTCAAAATATTTGTTTTTAGGATACCATAAACCTAGATTCTGAGTTCCAATCAGGTACTTAAAAACTCTTTTTATAGTACTTAGGTGAGATTCTTTAGGATCTACTTGAAATCTTATGCATAGACATACACTAAAAGCAATATTAGGTTTGCTAGCTATCAAATATAGTAGGGAGCTGATCATACCTTGATATAGCTTTTAATCCACTGATTTATCTTTGTCATCTTTTTCTAATTTTTTCAGGCAACCCATAGGAGTTGTTGCTATTTTGAATTTCTCCATTCCATACTTTTTAAGTAACTCCTTAGTGTAATTTGCTTGTTTGATGAAAATTCCTCCTTGAAATTGCTTTATTTACAATCCAAGGAATGATGATATTTTGCCCATCATGTTCTTCTCAAATTCACCTTTCATTATATCATAAAATCCCTTATACAATAATTCATTAGTGGAACCAAAAACAATATCATCCACATAAACTTGAATAAATAAAATATCATTATTTGTGGTTTTTTTAAAACAAGGTGGTATCTATTGTCCTCTAGAAAAATCATTCTAAACAAGAGAACTGCTAAGCCTTTTATACCATGCTCTAAGTGCTTGCTTTGAACCATAAAGAACTTTTGAAAATTTGATTACGTGATTTGGAAAATCAACTTGTTCAAAACCAAGTATTGCTTAACATAAACTTCTTCATTTCAGAAACCATTTAGGAAGGCACTTTTAACATCCATTTGGAATAGCTTAAAACCTTTAAAACATGCAAAGGAAACAAGTATTCTAATAGATTATAATCTAGCAATAGGAGTAAAGGTTTCATCATAATCAATACCTTCTTGTTAATTACCACGTTTCTTACCACGTTTCCAACTTCATCAATATAGATTTGTTTCTTACCACGTTTCCAACTTCATCAAGCTTGTTTCTAAAGGTCCACTTGGTACCAATGATTGAACGATGTTCAAGTGTAGGTACAAGTGTCCAGACTTTGCTTCTTTCAAACTGATTTAGCTCTTCTTGCATGGTTATTATCCAGGATTCACCTTCAAGGGCTTCTTAAATATTCTTTGGCTCTATATGAGATATGAATGCCATATGGATCATGCTTTTGTGTTGAGCTCTTATTCATACTCATTGAGAAGGACCACCAATTATAAGTTTAGTTAAATGAGCAGTTTCTTCCATTCCTAATTTATTCTGGTGGACATATCTATCAGCTCATTTTTGTTGTCAATGACTTCTGCCTGACTAGTTTGTAACCTCTGAATATTATCATCAGTTTCTTAAGGTTGTTCATTTTGCTTATCATTAAGGATCATCTTTTTCATTTTGAATGAGATTCCTTCACAGCTTTCTTCTTCATCTGAAGATATGTTATTATGATTAATTAGAGAACAAAGGATAGACTCATCAAAACTTCAGCCCAAAATGCTTGAGGAAGCTTGCTTTCACAAAGTACAGTTCTTGTCATATTAAGAAGAGTTTTATTTTTCCTTTCCACTACTCCATTTTGCTGGGAGTTATAGGAGCAAAAAAATTATGATCAATTCTGAGGTTTTCAGAAAGATTTTCAGAACATTTATTTTCAAATTCTCCACCATGATGACTTCTTATACTCTTGATAAGATCACCTTTTTCAATTTGAATTTTCTTAAACAACTTTTCAAATGTTATGAAACTTTCATTTTTATAAGCAAGAAAGAAAACTCAAGTAAATATGGAGAAATCATCAATAATGACTAGACCATATCTTTTAGCAATCATCTTTGAGTCCTAGTATGGCCAAATAAATCCATGTGTAAAAGTTCCAAAGGCTTTGTTGTACAAACATGATTTTTTCTTTTAAAAGAATACTTGGTTTGTTTTCCTTTTTGACAGGCTTCGTAAACACGATTTTTCTCAAATCTTATTTTTGGTAAACCAATGACCAGATTTCTGTTTACAAGCTTTGAAATAAAATGCATGTTAATATGCCCAAGTATTTTATGCCATAACCATTTTTCATATACATTAGAAGTAAGACATTCAAATGATTTTAAAGAGATATCTTCTAAATACAAAACATACACATTTGATTTTCTTAAGCCCGAGAATAAGTTGCCCTCATCATGAGTGTTAAAGACATTGTATCTTGATGGCACAAAGATTACCTTATGCCCTTTGTCACACAATTGGATTATACTTATCAAGTTATGCTTCAAACCATTAACAAGATAAATGTCATCAATAATGGAAGTAGAGTTTATTGCAATTTTACCAATACCAATGATTTTACCCTTCTTATTGTCACAAAAAGTTATTGAACCTCCTTCTTTCTTCTCAAGGTAGCAGAATTTTGTGGCATCACCTACCATGTATATTGAGCAGCCACTGTCAAGATACCATTGATCCTTGTATCTCAAGCTCAAGCACACCTGCAATAAATTTTTTAACCAAATTTAGGTACCCAAATTGTCTTGGGTCCTTGATAGTTAGTGGTTTTATGTTGAGTTACAGAGGTGCCTTTTTGAACCCAAACAAATCTAGCATTTTTTCTGAACATTTTCTTTAAGGAAGCGATTTTTTCTTAAATGTCCTATTTTTCCACAATGATAGCACTTCTTTTTGTTCTTATCTTTTTCTCTAACTTTACGATGATGATAAGATGATTTTTTTTTTCAAATGTTGAAGGGAATCATATACGAGTTTCGTCATAAGACCATTTTAGAGTTCCTAGTATAATATGTAGTCTTAATGAGCTAGGAGTAAACTTAGAAAGATCCATTGATAGAGATTCTATTCTTAACTTAAGGGTTTTATTTTTGGTTTCTAGTTCTCTATTTCTTTTGTCTAGTGACTCATTTTCTTTGCTTATTTCAATAATATGATCATTTTCTTTATTTGAAGTTTCCTTGCTAACTTTCATTTCCAAACTTTCCTTTTCCTTGGACAGATTTTCTACCAGACATGTAGATTAATGATGCATTGTCATAAGAGAGTTATGTTTCAAGCTCAACTTATTATAATTTTCAAATAATATATTGAAAGCATCTTAAGGTTCATCAAAGGAGTAAGATGAGTTAATATCATTTACCTCATCATTTGAGTTTTTATTTGTGATTAGACAGAGATTTACCATTTTATCATCTAAATAATTTCCTGAGGAATTTGAGGCATCATCATCTTCACTCCAAGAGAAGCTACCATTGCTTTCTTCTTTTTCCCTTTGTAATATTTATTTTCAGAGCTTTGATGTGGCTAGGCCTTTTACACTCAAAGCATAAACTCTGTTCCTTTGAATTAGATCCATTGGTAGCAATTTTCTTGTCATAAAATTTGTTTCTTTTGTATATCTTTCTAGTCAGAAAAGACATTTCTTTTTCATTGCTATATTCCAATCCTTCTTCTCCAACTGTGGTTTTTAACACTAGATTGCGTGTTTGTATAAAGGTTTCAATTTCATCCTCATGTAATTGTTTTCATAGGTGATCAAGTTTCCTTTGAGCTTATCATAGGTTATGTCGTTAAGATTTCTTCCTTCTTGGATGGCTGCTATTTTGAATTGCCATAGCTTAGAACACATAGAACTTTTCTCACAAGCTCTTTATTTGCGTAAGTTTTATCCAATGAGTCAAGATGATTTATAATGCTTGATAGCCTTTTGAACATATCCTTGATCTTCTCATTCTCATTCATTCTGAATAACTTCATATTTGTGAACTAGCATATCTATTTTGGTTTCTTAAACTTTTGCAATTCCTTCATAGGTAATTTGTAGTTTCTCCCATATCCCTTTTGCTGTTTTACATCATGAAATTTTTCTGTATTCTTTAGCATTTACAGCATAGTACATGAGATTGATAGCTTTGGCATTCTTTTCTACCAACTTGATATCTTACTCACTCTATTATTCTTCTTTTTTTTCTACACGAACTTCGAGGAGAGGTTTCCTTGGAACATATAGACCGTTTTCGATGACCTTCTAGACTTGATAATCGTTTGATTGAATGAAGATTTTCATTCATTCATTCTAGTAAGTATAATTGTTCCTATCAAAGTATGGTGGCCTTGTAGAGGAGTGACCTTCAATGATGATGCTTAAATTCATGATCTTTTCTCTAGGTTGTTAAACATACTACATAGAGAACCATTTTATGATACCAGTGGTTCGTTCAAGCAGTAATGGTCACATAAGAAGGGGGTTGAATGAGGTGATCTAAGTTATAGAAGCTTTTTCAATAATAAGAAATATTTCTAAATTAGAGCAACCTGAGAACATCAACTATGCTGAAAAGAAACTTTCTTAGCTTAAAAACAAAACTCTTAAGTTTACTTTGACTTAGAAAAATAAACTTGAATAAACCAAGTCAGAATGATTAGCTGAAGAGACCAGAAAGGATTTTCTCAAGATATTTCAAAAGAGAAGTTACTTTAAAAAACAAATCCTTAAGAGATAAGAACTTTAGATCAAACTGGTCAAGTATAAATGAGATGAGAGAAAGGGAGATTCACACCACGATATATAGTGATTTAGACCCAGTAAAATACTAGATCCTACATCCACTCCCTAAGTACATATCAAGGGAATTCACTAAGAAGGAAATCACAAGTACATGCTTAAGCTTGAAGCTTTTTACAACCTTTATCAACCTCTCAAGAATTAGATTTTATGGGTTCACCTAGTAAACTAAAAGATGGATTTAAGAAATGGTACAAATAAGCTTAATAAATTTCTTAGAATAAACAACAAGATAAAGCTCAAGAGAGTGACTAGTTCAAATAGATATGCTCAGTAGACTTTTAGTATTTTTTCAAGTAGATAATAGTTTCTTTGTTTTCTATCTTTTTTGTTCTGCAATCTATCTTTTATATATGATCTTGAAGATGACGTTACTCTCTTTTAATGTTTTACATATTTGCATGCTCCTTTTGATTATGAGATATGATCATGGAGCTTTAATTTCATGAAGGCACGAAAGCTTGGTCTGAATCTTCCTGTTGCTTTTCACTAACTGTAGTAGTTGTAGTTTGTAGGATCTTTTTTCGGAAACTACATACCTAAGTAGATGATAGTTAGGAATAAAGTATTTTATTGTATCTCTACTTTATCACTTGAGTCTGATAAAAAATAATATTTTATTTATACTGTTCAAAAGTTGACAGTACACCTTTCAGAGATTTAATAACTGTAGGTTCCTTTTATAATATTATATTATGCACAGTGAGAAAGTAGTTCTTTCTTTTTCAGACACAAGTCAAGTAAGTAGTACACTTTGTAAAGCATTGAGAAGTTCTTACATACTTATTTCAATGGATTTCTTAAGAAAAGCAATTTTGACTAAGCTTCTTTACTTGATAAGAACTTTTTTGTTTTCTTAAGAAAAAGTTTTTCTATAGACAAATTTGGTTAACAAAATTATTCTTTCTAAAAGCTGGAATTCTTCAACATAGTTAAATCGTCAAAACATATGTCAACATTCCTTATATGCATGCCTAAATGAATTGTTTCATGAGGAGTGTCGTCTTCTTACCCAAACTATCATGAAACACTGTAGATCTGCCTTTGTTCTCATGGCTTATACAGCATAAGGCAAATGAGGAGGCAAGTATTTAAGCACTATTAAGTGCTTTTGTTGCAAAGGATATGCTCATTTTGCATCCAATTATCCAAAAACATTTTGCAACTACTACGAGAAAAATGGCCATATTATCAAAGGATGTCTGTCCTACACGACCCCTCAAGAAATTTGAAATAGCATATATTGCCTCAGTTGGTTCTTCTAGTACCGATTATATGGATTTAGCAACACAAAGTATTCCTGCTCCGATTATATGAATTTAGCAACAAATGATCATTTATGCATTCTCTACCTTAGGACTCTCAGTAAACTTTTTCAACATCATCCCCTTGGTACTTTGATTCTAGGGCTTCCAATCATATGATAAGCAATGCTCATTCACTTACCAATATCACCAAATATTCTAGACATCTCCAAATCCATACTGTTGATGGCAATCCTTTACCTATCATGGCCACTGGTGATATTTCTCCTTCTCTAACTAATGTCTTTGTCTCTCTTGGTTTTAAAACTAATCTTGTTTTTGTCAGACTATTGGTTGATAATAATTATAAAGTTTTCTAAATCTGGTTGTATTGTGTAGAATCAAAAATTAGGGAGGATGATCATGAAGGGGCCTAAAGTAGGACGCCTTTTCCCTCTTCAATTTCCCTTGTCTTCACGTTTTTCTTTGCCTTTTGTCACTTGTAATTATGCTCATGAATGGCATAAATGTCTCAGACATCCAAACTCTAATGTACTTCATGATTTACTAAATTCTGGCTAACTTGGAAATAAAGAGTCGCCATCTCTTAATGTTGTTCAATTTAATTGTAATTCTTGTCAGCTTGGCAAAATTAAAACTTTTCCATCTCCCATTCACACACCAAAAGTTGTCTAACATTTTTATTTAATATATAGTGATCTGTATGGTATGACATCGGTTACTTCACATGTTAATTACAAGTACTTTGTCACTTTTATTGACGGCTATAATCACTTCACATGGATTAATTTCTTGTATTCCAAAGATGAAGTTATCTTTTTTTTTTTTCAAGTTCTTTAATGTTCATATTTAGACCCAATTTTCTGCCAATATCAAAATTCTTTATACTAAAAATGGGGGTGAATACATGTCTCATTTATTTTAGGAATTTTTTCAAACTAATGGCATAATCTCCCAATGGTCTTGTCCTTTAAACCCAAAAAAAATGGGGTGGCCAAAATAAAAAAACCTTCATATTCTTGATGTTGTTTGCATCATTCAGTTAGAGGCATTCGTGTCCTCTCAGTTTTGATGTGAAGTCCTATCCACTGCTGTCAACCTTATCAATAGATTGCCTTCCTTTTTATTGAACCATGTCTCTCCATACTCTCGGTTATTTGGTTATCCTCCCACATATTCTAACCTTTGTACCATTGGTTGTGTATGCTATGTTAATCTTCCTGCACACGAATGCACTAAACTCACAGCCAATCAGTACAATATGCTTTTCTCGGCTATTTTTTACACTAGAAAGGTTTTCTTTATTATGATCGAATTCTGGATTGTATTCAGATTTCTAGAAATGTAATGTTTTTAAAAAACTAGTATTTTTTCTCTACCTATTATGATCCACTTTCCCTTTCATTTTCTATTCTTCCCTCATTTACTAACTCCTTTATAGATTCAACACCTTCTAAATCACTTATAGTGTATCAACAACGCTCCTCCACCACTTCCAATTAGATTTCCACATGTACTAAGATCCCTCATGCTCATTCTTGGAATGTTGATTCTATTCCAGCAATTGAAACTGCTTTTCTAAGATAGAGTACTCGGGTTTGTAGACCCTTATATAGATTTGGTTTCCCTCCCCTTTTATCCTTGACATCCACCTTGTCTTTTACTTCTTATTCCCTCATCTTACAAAATGCAATGAAGCATAAGTATTGGCAAAAAGCTATTGAAGTAAAATTTCTTGCACTTGAAGAAAACCAAACTTGGGATGTTGTTCCGTGCCCTTTATCCATGAAACTACTTTGTAGTAAGGTGGAGTTTTCTATCAAGCTTTGTTCTAATGGATCCATAGACTGTTGTAACTTGCAAGGCTTAGTTGGTGGGTTCTTGCCAATAAGCAAGAGTATGATGACTGTGAGAACTCTTTTAGCCATTGCCATCTCTAAATCTTGGCCTTTTCATCAAATAGATGTTAAGAATGAATTTCTACATGATGATCTCAAGGAGGAAATTTATATGAAACTTCACTCTGGTATGCCCACTTCCTCATTTAATGATGTTAGCAAACTAAAATGTTCTTTGTATGGTTTGAAGCAAGCACTGAGAGTATGGTTTGAAAATTTTCAATCAAGTATCTTTGTTAGCTAATTGATTGAAAATTTTCACTCATAGTCAGTATGACTCCTTTCTTTTTATATAGCGGACACTAAGGGCATAATTGGTCTCCTTGTTTATGCACACGACATTGTTGTCACTGATTCTGATATTAAGGCCATATCTGAAATTCAAAAAATGTTGCATTCTACTTTGTAAATGAAAGACCTTGGCTAGCTCACCTAGTTTTTATGGTTAGAAGTGCATCATCGGCCTCAAGGCCTCTTCCTGAATTAGCATAAATATATTCAAGATCTCGTTCAATTAGCTAGCCTCACAGATAGTGCTTCGGTTGAAACCCCCATGGAACGTAATGTGAAGTATTGACGTGATGAAGGGGAACTTATTGAGGACCCTACATTCTATCGGAAGATGGTTGGTGGTCTTATCTATCTAACCATTACCTGATATGACATTTCTTATGCTGTCCAAACTGTTAGCAAGTTCATGAGACTCCTCGACATCTTCATTTATTCGTAATTTAATGTATCATTTGGTACATCCTTGGCACACCTATTTGTGGTTTATTTGCTGTCTTCCCAGACACATGAAAATCTATTACTGGATGGTGTATGTTTCTTGGATATGTCTTTATCTCTTGGAAATACAAGAAGCAAGACTATGTCTCCAAGTCCTCTACTAAGGCTGAGTATCGTGTTATGTCTATTACATGTTTTGAGGTCATTTGGCTATGTGATCTCCTCACAGAGCTTAGTTTTCCCTAAAACCAACCTACTCCACTACATGCAGACAACACTAGTGCCATCCAAATTGCAACCAACCTAGTTTATCATGAAAAAACAAAGTACATAGAAGTAAACTGCCACTCCATCGGGGAGGCCTATGATCGCTAAGTTATCACCCTCCCATATATCTCTAGTACACAGTAGATTGCATATATATCTTCACTAAATCTATGACACTTCAGTGCCATAATTTCCTTGTTAGCAAATTGATGCCTATAGATTCACCAGCATTAATTAAAAGGGGGATGTCAAAAGATAACAGGCATTAGCTGGCCATTGCAATGATCAGGGGCGTTCGTAGTGACTGAGGGGGTCAAAGACCAAGAAATGAGTTATTTATTAGCCAAGTATTCTATTCTTTTTATGGCTAGATCCAATATCCCTACAAAAAATATATACAATAGTATCTTTGTATTGTATTTTGTGTATATATATATATATATATATATATATATTAGTTTTTATTATATATTATATGAATGTATTTACGCCATCACCATCTTCAAATGAAGTGTTTTCCATGGTAGCACCATGAATAGCGCATAGTAGAGCAGTGCCCAATACACCAGCAACTCCCATCATATGAAATGGGTTCAATGTCCAATTATGAAACCCTTGGAAAAAGAGGATGAATCAAAATATAGCTGTAGCATATACAAGATATTGAAGGCATTAAAAGCCAGCATACAAGCGGATTCTATGCCTTAATTGGATGGCTATATGAAGTCAACGAACCTTTATCTTGTATAGCTTTGACAACTATTTTGTTTTTGAATTGTTTCCTTAATTATGATATACTACCTGTAGGTTAGCTGTAGGCCATAATTAGACAAATCTGTATATGGTAGTTTAATTGATTTTTAGGACAAAATATTAGCTGGTATTGTCAGCATGTATTATGTATTTAAGGGAATTTTCCAAATGAGAAAATATATCTTTTTTGGCCAAAAAGCTCTACGAGTTTGTCATTGAAAAGTATGAACTAGAGGCACTTAAAGCTTATAAGGAATGAAGCTTACTTGCTTTTTCCAAGGAACAAGTACTTAGAGACTTATTTAATGAATCAAGAAGTGATCTCACCCTTTGAATGTCTTCTTTGTTTAATTCTTTTTATTCTTCCCCACTGGAATTTACCGCATCCTAAAACCTATCTTCCCTAGATTGAGTCATATGCACCTTGCTTCATTGTGTTCCACTTCTAGTTCTTTTATTCCACCAAGAACATTATGATTTATTTAATGAATTTTCCATCATTATTCCTTAGTATGACGAGGATTTTTCCAATCTTTTTTCAATGATACCCTTGTTTGGTGGTAAAGATTTTAACTTTAATCTCAAAGACTCGAGCAACATCCCTCTCCTTAGAATAAGTCCATTGAGTGACTTCCCATGTGTCCTTAGTCATTGATAAAAACATAAACGTATCACTGATCTTTGGTAGCATGGAATTCCAAGACATGACCATGGAGTTTTCTTCAACCCAAGCATCAAATTTGGGATCTCCCTTCTTGAGCCTAGTACTAAGGAGATGACTCAATTTTCCCTTCCCTTTTAGAAATGTCTGAATCACTTGAGACTACTTTATAATTGTTACCATTCAATCTATATGCAGATTGAATGTTATGTAATTCTCCTTTTGTTTGATTGAGTGTTACCTCCTCTTTGGTAAGGGCTTTCTTAGTTGTGGAAGACATGTTGAATAGGGGCTATGGAGGTTGAAAGAATTTCAGTAATGAAGGCTAAATAGGGAGTGCAAAATACTCATTTTTTGGATTAAAAATAGTAGAAATAGGGCACACAGAAATAGTGGCATGGTTTCTACAATGTAAGCCATTATGACATGGTTTCTTGATCCCAGAACGGAGCCTAAGGCTATGATACCATGAAGAAAGGTTATGGAATTATCTCTTATTGAAAGATGATTGAATACAAAATCTTTATACAGTAAGGAATGGCTATTCTAGGAAAGTTTGATAATCTACAAATCCCTAGAAATCAAGAAACTACTAAATTATAGCTAGAAATTAGAAAGCTACTAATTTATAGCTAATCACTTATACTTGGAAATAAAAAATGTCTTTAAAGTTACTGCTATTCTTATAAATCTTGGGATTTCAATTAATCCCAAATTTCCAACAATGAAATTACCTAATTATGACATAAATGACATAAAGAATTCAATATGAGATAAAGAAACATTGGAAGGATAATCTAAATAATCAATAATTTGTCTTCGTTCAATCAATATCATGTACACCTCCACCCTATTCAAAATATACTGTGTACAACTTATAAATCACAACCACATAGTTCAAATATACATACTGCACTTCTACCTATACTAAAAGCAGTGGCTTCATACAATGTCCACAAAAAAACAAAAAGCAATTCCCAACATATTCTTTGGCAATATCCTCACATCACAATCCAAAAAACCAAAAGAAAAAAGAGAAAGGTCTTCTCCATGTGAAGTGGTTGGGGCATGAGTATACAGAGAATATGGGCCCCATCATCACATGGCTTGCCCTAAACCACTTGTAGTAGATGGTCCCCCACTATTCTTTCTTTTTCTCGAGGTTGGTGCTTGTCCTTGACTACTTAGTTTAACTACTTCTTTCTTGCCCTTAGTCTGCCATAATGGAAAAAAAAAAAATTCTAAAATCAGTTTCAAGATATAATTATATAGATTTTCAAAATGAGTTACCACCTACTGGATCTAGTTGTTTATCTTAAATGTTTATGGTACAAGCATGAGTTTTAAAATTTTTAAAAACATTCAAGCTTGCAAATAGGTGGAGATAAAACATATAGGCAAATAACTTATGGCTGAAAAAAGAAGTAAAATATAAAAGAATTTTACATACCTCTTATAGTCACTTTAATATTGTAATATACTTCCCAACCAAGCGCACTAATAATTTATTCTTTGGGAAGTACCAATCCATGACACTTACAGTGAATAGGTTTAGTGATTGGAATCAAACAAAAGTTGAAAGAAAATAATTGATAGCTTTCAATGTAAATTAGAAAGTCTTTCCTTTCCCTTCAAGTATAGCATGTAAAAATCTATGAAGGCTACTCAAACGAAGCTCACTTTCGCTCTTAGTGTTTTTCTCTAAAAAACTTGAGACACTCTCAAGGTGTTTTGATTAATATGACCTAATTGCAAATGCCACAGATAACTTTTATCTATGCTAGATTTCTTGATTCTCTTAGACCTGGGTGAATTTATTTTTGCAATGTTTGCAGTCCAATTAATTAGTTCTAGATAATATAAATTATTCCTAATAATTCCAGAACAAATTAAAATTTCATTCATAGAAATGGTAATCTTATTACCAAAAGAAATAGAATATCCAGAATTTACTAACAAAAGACAAAAATAAAATTTGTGCAAAGTTCAGGAATAAAATAAACATTATCTAAAACTAATGGCTTGTTATTCGAAAAATGCAATGTAATGGCTCCCACTGCTTGAGCTAAGACTAGTGCACCATTTGCCATCCTCGTATGGAACTGACACTCAGTCGGTTTTCTCTTTGTTTGGAATGCCTGCAAAGATTTACAAACATGGTTAGTGGCTCCAGAATTTACTATCCAGGTATTAGTAGAATCATCCATTAAAAAGGCTTTTAACAAGTTTAGAAAACTTGTACCTTGTTCATTCTTTATAGAATTGAGGTAGACCTTGCAATTCCTCTTCCAATGTCCTTGAGCACCACAATGGAAACTCTTTCCCTTTCTGTTATCCTTCTGAACCTTCTTTTTCATGGGTTTCTTTTTCAACCCAGCCGATTCTTGGCATTTTTCTTTTTATTGCCCATACTCTTTGCCTTCTTGGGCTCCATAGCTACCACGTTTACCTATGGGCTCTTCTTGATTTCAAGGGCCTCTCCACAGTTTATAGGTCATTCATCAACCCACTAAGGGTATAGTCTCTACTAAGTAATTCATAGTCCACCTAGAATTGCGAGAATTAGGAGTTCATATTGTGAATAATCATGGACACTTGACTATCCAGATCAATCTCAGCCTCGTGTAGCTCAGCCTCATTAAGGTAGGAGAATACCTTTAGCATGTAATCTCTCACTGGCTCCCTAGGTTTCTGCTTGAGGTCCTTGAAAGCATTAACAACTCTTACCTTAACAGATCGAGTCTTTGTACCAAACATCTCATGTATATGGTACATCATGTCAGCATCATGTTCTATGCCATCATGCCGCTGCTGCAACACATTGGTCATTGAGGCCAGTATGTAGCACTTACCCAGAGCATTGCACCATGCCACCTCTTATGATACTTGGGCAGTGAGTTAGGAGTCAGATCAAGGGGTGCTTGCTCAGAAAGGATCCATGTGATCTTGTCATAATTCAAAACGATGTTGAGGTTTCTCTTCCACTCCACATAATTCTCACTGTTGAGGGTTCATTTGTTAAGCAAAATAGATAATGGGTTCATGATTAAGGGATTGTCTGTAAAATATATTTAATATTAGTAAGCTTACTAGCTATTGAATTGACTTTTAAACATGATGCATGTATGCATGAGCATATTAATTCTTGTTTGACGGTCATTCACCTTCCACAAAAGCAACTGACTATGGGCCATGAATCTTATTACAAGGTAAATTAGGACCTTCCCACTCAACTTTGCTACCTGGTATCTTCATATTTAGCATAGTTAAGGAAGGCCTTTATTTGGCCCATTAATCTATCAACATAGCTACTATAGGTAGTATATTGATAGGTTAAAGTTGAGTGTGTTAACCAACCATTTCATCATACCTAGATATACCACTAAGTATGCTTTTATGGGAAGTCATACTTAATATTCTATCAAGGTAGACTTATTATTTAGGAAATCCATTATAATCATGGTTTGAGTATATGCCCGCCTGTAGGGAGTGACATAAACTCCATGGCAAAGGACTAATAGTTAGAGGCCATGGGTTCTAGGATTACTAGCACCCTCTCTCACGCAATATTTTAATTAATTAATTATGATTAATTATTCTAAGTTGATTTACCAAGTTTTCTAGCATGCATCTCTATAGAAAACCTAAATCACTTATGAACTTAGTTTCATTTCTAAAGATTTTAGATAGGATTTACGTTGGTAACTTTTACTAATTATTAAGGAATATTATTTATTTAATTCCTTATGCATTTCCTAATTATTTTCACACTAACTCTTAGTTTGAAAATAAACAGGTAATTTAATTGACTAATTAGTTACTAGGTGATTTAATTCTAACTAAACTCTTTAGTTGGAAATTAATTACTTTTAACTAATTTATCAATTATGGACCTAGTTAATTTCCAACTAATTTATTTAGTTGAAATATTAAATCCTAATTAGTCAACTTACTAATTATTCATCTTTCTTATGTTTTAATATTTTAAAACTTTTAAAATGTAAAACATAATGTATGTATGAGCATGTGAGGTTGATTGGCACCCACTAGTCTACATAACATGTTATAGCGTATAATATCATATTATAAAATTAAATATAATACCAAAACCATATTAATGCCCACTCTAGAAAAGAAAAGAAAATTTGCCAAGAGGTCCTCACACCTTTCTTGGGCTTGCTGTGGTGAGCATGTTACAATTGGTGTCTTCTTGCCATTTAAAACAATTTTGTAATTTAAAAATTTAACAAAAATAAACCAAGAAGGAAACATGACCATATGTGGTCATTGTTCTTGTTACATCTCAAAATTACAAGGAAATTCTTCTAAGGCATTAATATGGCCAAAAATTTAATTTAAACCAAAAATAACATATCAAAGACTTTATATATATAGTCATATATTGTAAATGATTTCTAGATGCCAACCATGCATCATACACGCATATAGCCGTGAACCTTAGGCTTTGATAACATATCAAAGACTTTATATATACAATCATATATTGTAAATGATTTCTAGATGCCAACCATGCATTATACACGCATATAGCTGTGAACTTTAGGATTTGATACCAATTGTTGGATCTTGATGATAATTAAGTATTTATAGTATAAGCATGGGTTTAAAAACTTTTTAAAACCATTCAAGTTTGCAAACAAGTAGAAAAAAACACATAAGCAAAGAAATCATGGCTGGAAAGGGATGTAAAATAGATAAGAGTTTTACATACCTCTTGTAGTCACTTTAATCTTGTAATATACTTTCCAACCAAGCACACTGATTACCTATTCTTTGGGAAGTACCAATCCACGAAACCTTCGGTGAATAGGCTTAGTAATTGGAATAAAACAAAAGATGAAAGAAAATAATTGATTGCTTTCAAAGTAAATAAGAAAGCCTTCCCTTTCCCTTCAAGTATGGCATGCAGAAATGTATGAAGGCACTTAAACAAAACTCACTTTTTCTTTTAGTGTTTTTCTCTCAAAAACTTGAGGCACTCTCAAGGTGTTTTCTCTCTAATTTTTTTGGTAGCAAAGAGAAAGGGGTTAGGTTATATTTATACTAACCTAAGCCTAGGTCATTCCTTTGAATTGAAAAATATCATTCCCTAAAACTTAGGTATTCCACACGCTAACTAGGGAGAATAGATAATCAAATTATCTAATTAATTTATCAATTAATAATTATATTATTCAATTGATAAAGTTATATTTTATTTAACTCTTAAATAAAACATGTTGGGTGTTATAATTGGTCATGCTTGAATATAAAATTCAAATAAAGAATTTTATTTAACTAAATTATTTTGATTTAGTTTGTCTCCTAGTGAATATATGTTACTTAAGAAATTAAAAATCTTTTAATTTCTAATCCTGTATTCACTGGGATAATTAAGAGGGAATCAATTCCCCTCCATTTGGGCGTGAGCCACTCCATCGCATGAGATGAGGCTGTCTTACAAATTTGAACAATTCAAACTTTGTAACAATATTAGGATAAATAAATAATTAAATTAATTTTATCCTAATAAAATGAGAGAGTACAAATTCCTAATTAAATTAAATGAGGATTTAATTTAATTTTAATCAACTTCTTCAAATTAGATATTTGAACAACTCAAATATTAATTTGAAGTGGTTAAACCAAAATTAATTACTAAGATAAATGTTTTCCTAAAACAACTATTTGTCTAAATTAAGATAACTCTTATCTTAATAAAGGCATTAGCTAAAACGCTATCAATTAACTTCATCTTAAATATATTCCAATTTAATGTGGATTGAATTCTTTAAGCTAGTTGTGGAATCCGTTTCGACATATAAATGTCAAGCTCCAATAAATTTGGGATTATTTTAATTTTATTAAGATAATCCAATTTTATTAATCATGAAGTCATTTCACTAAAGACTCATAATTGCACTTTTGATAATTCCTAAAATTACGAGAAGTCAATGTTGAATATTGATTTGTCCAATTTTCAAACATAGTATTTGTGATCCCTCGTAACTATCCATTGACACAAGGTAAAATTATCGTTTTACCCCTTATGTCAATTTTGTCCATTGGTCTCAGATTTCATCTAATAAATAACCAGATAATCTTTTAGAAATTTTCTAAAACTATCTTGAAATGATGAGTAGCTAATTCATCATTTCAATGGGCCTAGATATGTCACTTGTGTTCCTGATATCACTAGAAGTGATGTAATGCTATGAACTCCATTTCCTGAATTTGTATTCCCATTTGTTTACTCTCACAATGATCCCAACAGAAGTCTTAACCAATATCACACAATGGCCGTGCCTATATTATATCAAAGATCCTAATGGTTTTGAACGCTAGTCCATGTAATGTGTGCGATTTCAAGTTCAAAGCAACAATATTAACTTGATTTGATATCTCACTTAATTCTAATTCATTTAATAGTGTCATTACCTGAAGTTTACTACTTCAATGATTTGAGATTCATCATTCCTTTAGAAAGGAATCTCATTCTTTCTATGAAGGTAATCTGAATATTACAATCTTTATTGAATAGAGTGACCAGCTCTACTTAGTGACTGTGAATAGTATTTTAGATTCATCCAAAGATACATATCTCATTTTGCATAATCCTACGTTAATGTATATTGGTTTATTAGAATCTAGGAACCTTAATAGCTAGTAAACGAAGCTTACATAAATAAACTCTTTATTTATTAATATTAAAATGTATTTACATCAAATTGGGAGTACAACTTGCTTTCCAGGGTAACTTATTCCCAGCACCACATTCCTCCTTAGTTCCAGCTCTTGGTTGATGTACATTGGCTTGCTATCCACTTGGTTGCTTTCCCTGTGTTGCTTCATTTGGTGCTCATTTTGTTGCTTCAGTTGGTTTACTTTGAGGTTACCCCTTTGATTTCTTCTTGTGGAATTTTCTAGAGGGGTTGAGTGGCTCCTTGTAAGTTCTTGTGTTATGACTCAATTAGCTACAGTTTTCACATTTCATCTTCAAACCCTTTCTATTAATTATGTAAGGATTATTTGGCTCTCGTTCCTTTCTTATTATTTTCTTCTTTGGCCTCCCTGGTTTCTTCCTAGCATGTGGAGGAAGAATCTCATTATATTTTGTAGTGGGCCAATCTTTCTCACCAAGAACTGGGTTAATATGGTAATCATAGGTCTTCAAGAATGCTTCCTTAGAGTATACATCATGCACATACTGATTTGGTCCCTCCCCATCCAAATATATTAATGCAAGTGCATGGCAATAAGGGATCCTTGTCATCTGCCACTTCCTACATGTATAAGTCTTGTCAAGTAAGGCCACAACCTTAATAGAACCATCACGATGTGAAATTTCAAATGTCCTATGTCTACCAAGGTGAGTTATGTAGTTCATAGATTTTGATTTTGCTATTTCCAATCTCTCTAATATTCTTTGACTGATGTTCTTTGATTAGGCTTTCATTCCATCAATCTTTATATGCAACTTCTTCATTAACTACCTTATAATAATCTCTTGCATTGTAATTATAGGCTTGTCTTTTATTTCCTTAATGTATGCATTAAATGTCTTTGAAATTTTATTGAGAAGCATGTCGCATATCATCTCTGGATTGTATGCAAACTTGAAATATTCAAACATAATAAACTAGTTAGCTAAATAAAGTTGGAAAATATAAAGTTTGTAAACTATTTAAGAATTACTAGCACCATATCTTGGTTTCCAACCGCTTCAGCCACTCATGAGCATCAAGGTCCAACTCCTTCAATTTGTTCATATAGAACTCATAATGGTGTTGACAGTATGCGCTTGCAGTATTCCACATGAGGTCCTTAAGTGTTTTCTTATTTTAACTAGCCTTCTTGAAGTTGTTATATAGATGTTTAACATAGAATCTGTGGTCTGCATTAGGTATTACTTCCTTAAAACCTCAAGAACCCATGCAAATGTAAGTGAATTAAATAAAGAATATAAATTAGTTTGCAATAAAAAATTACATAACACCAAACAAGTAAGGTGAAGGATGATGACCTTCTATTGGTTTGACATGAAGGGCCAGCCCATTTCATCAACCCCTCCAATGTCTTCATGTAGTTATGTTAAGAACCATCTTCAAGATTCTTTGTTGTTAACTTCAACCATAAGACAGGTATGTAATTGGCCACATATTTCCATTTACCTCATTACCCACTACATAATAGTTGTCCTACAAATTTACTTTTCAAGTGGTACCCATCAACACAAATCAATTTCTTGCATCCACTCAGAAATACTCTTTTGTAGGCATTGAGGCATATATACAGCCTTTGAAACTCACTACCTTCAGTCTTGTTCTTCACAATACTGGCAGCATTGGTTTCTCTAACAGTAGCAGCATACTTGAATATTTACATATACCATATTAGTTAGATGACTACAAAATATGAAAAGAAATTATTGAAGCGTGTATTTGCATAAACAATGTGACTTACCCCCACAATTTCCCATACTGCTTACCCTCATCACCATGTATAATTTGTAATGCAATTCTTCTGTATGCTTTGTTAAGTGATATGAACACTAATGTGTCTATTTGCATCACTACCTTTAATGTTGTAACTTTCTAATTGGGACTATCTCTAAAAATTCCACATACTTCTTTGCAACCCAAGCAGCAGTGACCCTTATATTTTTGTAATGCCTACCACACTCATGGACATTTCTGAAGCTCTTGATAAGAACTGAAAACTTGTCCATCTTGTGTTGGAGAAGCATGAATTCTCCAACCACAATTTTCTGTACACACAGCAATGATCCTAGATATGTCATTATGTATATATCTAATATCATATCTCCTTTGTATTGTCTACTCCATAAGTACTTTTCTTGTGTGAGTCAAATTTAAGACCATTCACAAATCTCACATTGTCATTAAGGTAAGTATTCTCATTGATTTCAGGGGATCTAGGTCTCACATATTCTTCATCAATGTCACTCCCATTAAGGCTTCTAAACTCATAACTGTTTTTTATAGTCTAAAACAAATGCACCATTATCTTCTTTAACTCCATTTCCACTTGGGTTTGTATTTGGGTTAGGGTTTGCACCTGAACTTGGGTTTGCACTTGTATTATGTGTATGGGATAAAGTAAGGTGTATCATATTTCTATACACCCAATCATGAACATTGGATGCCAATTTTGGTCTCTCACAATGTCATAGATGTCTTCTTCTTCATCTTCAGTATTATCCTCAAGGTTAGACATCTTAGTTTCCTCTTCATCCTTGTCTCTATAAACAAGGTCCTCCTCATTGTCTTCCTCCAAATCATAGTCTACTATCTCTTCACTAGCCATATTAGGTTTGAGGCATAAAGGTTCATTTGGAGTCCATTTTTCATGTTCAAGTGGATGATGTACCTTAGGTTTAGCGGGGTCATGTATCACAGGTTCAAGTATTCTTCATAAGGGTAAGGGTGAGGGTGAAGGTAAAGGTGAAGATGTATCTCTAGTTTAGAGGGATGATGTATCTCAAGTTTAAGGGGAGGATTCTTTAGTTATGAGTTGAAGGTAGAGGATTGATCTCTAGTTAATGAGTGGGAGAGGGAGGGTTCATCTCTAGTTCAAGTGGAGGTTCTATATCAAATTTAGGAGGGGAATGGATCTGTTAAAACCTAAGGGTTAAAAGAGCATAAGGGGAAAGGAGGAAACAATTATATGGAGAAATTGTGGGAAGTCATGGGGAAGTGATTTCCATTTAATAGAGGGTGAGGGAGATTTTTGGCTTTTAGAATTCTAGAATTGGGAGTATTCTGGCTACTTGAAGTGCTGAATTTGTGTCTTATACATATTATAGAATTGAGAGTATTCAGGCAGTGGCAACGATACCCAGTCTATGTCCATGATGACAAGGGAGGGGTAAAGCACCAGCAGATTTTTGAGCAAAGATGAAAGAGTAGCAAGGGATAAAAAGAAAAGGAGAGAAAAAAAAACAGAGAGGAAAAAAAAAGAAGAGAGGAGAGAATGATGGATAATAGTTTTTCACGTTTTCATTGAGAGTCGGTAGATGCAGAATGGGCGACTTGGAAAGGAACGACTAGGGTAAATGCCAATTGTAAGAGAAGGGTGAAGATTCCCAAGGTGAAGGTTCCCTGAGTGAGCAACCAAAGTGGGATATTGTGATCACTGAGTTTTGAAGGAGTATGAAATATTATTAAGTTCACCTTGAGAACCCAGGGATATAATGTGCATAAGAGATAAGAGGAGACAATTATGTGGAGAAGTTGTGGGAAGTTATGGGGAAGTTATTTATATTTAACAGAGGGTGAGAGAGATCTCTGGCTTTTAGAATTTCCAGAATTGGGAGTATTCCGACCACTTGAAGTGTTGAATTTGTGTCTTATGTGTATGCTATAGTATTTCTCTTTCTCTTTCCCTTTGTAATTATGTGTTATGAAGAATATTGTGTTGTAGCAAGTCCGTTCTAAATGTAATATGTATCAAAGTGGCAATGAACTATGATGTAGAACTGTTGTTATTTATAATATTCAAAAGTAGCATTATATATTAGATAGATATCTCAGTAGGTTCCTAACAGAATCTCATTTTCAGTTTCAGGCATCTCAACAAGTGTAAATTCATCTACAACATGTTCAATGTATAACTTAACTACCCTATGTCCCCCATCCCTCATCTTCCTCACCATCTTGCTCTTCAATGTCCATACTTGTCAAGTCCTCATTAAAAGGTTCCTCAGGAAACTTGTAAACAAAAATCCTCTATATCGTTATAACCCAGATCGTCTATTTTTTTAAAATATAAATTGTATCATAGAAATCTCATCGGTATTTACATTCTTCCACACCTCTACCAACTCATTCACATATACAACATCGAGTATCCACTCTAATGTACCCCCATGATGTATTTCAATATATATGAAATAATCCTCTGTAAACAATAAACAAACAAATGTACAAGAGTTTCTTTAGTATTTAGCAACAACAAACTGTAAATGACAAGGTTTCAAAAGGAAACAGAGGCATACGATGGATATTGATAATGGATTAATAAGACTAAATAGACATATTCAATCAAAATGGGTATATAGAATGTTGAAATACCCATGAAATTCCACACATTGAAACCCAAAGTATCACTTGTTTTGAGGAAAGAAAAACCTTTTTTTTCACCAATAATGAGGAAAACCCCTAACTTTTCACATATTAAAATGGGTTTACAGTATGAACAAAAACTTGTTTAAACCCTAAATATTAACAAATCAAAGTGCATTTTAGTGAGGGGTGCTTCCTTGGGTGCTAAACTTGTACCACTAATAAAATGTCGCCATTAACCCAATGTAATGGGTTTGAATCACACCTTCCAAGCAAAACGTAAACACTTTGATTGCTTTTAATGGTGGAGAAATGGAATAGAGAAGAAACATTAAGGAGAAGAGAAGAAGGTTGAGAAGGCGAGAAATGGTGTGGTAGGAAGGAGAAAACGTTTAGTGCTACTGATTACGCCTAAAAATACTATGTAGTTATCGTAGTATATGATTGGGTGTCGATCAACAGGGAGATGAGGGAAACACTAGAATAATATCACCTGAGAAGAAATGATGATGAACAATTAGTAAGGGAACAATAAAATCACAAGATTATCTAAAATATGTGACTAATGGAATTGGAATACGGATAAAGAAATAGCAAAGCTTTAGGCTTTTGTTGATTGGATTCAACACTTTGGTTCATGTTTCAAATCAATCATTACTCAATTAAGAATTATAGCATTAAATCCCTAATTGGAAGATATAACAATAAAAACCCCTAAATTTCTCAAAATCAAGTCTATGGTTAAATACCCCTTTTCAAACCATGAATTTCATCTCTAAAAACCAAATCAATTGACGACACTATGTTATAAAAGAAACAATAATGCAGTAAAAGATTATATTCATAACATGAAAAACTTCTTTGTTGAGTTACCATTAAAATCCATAATCCTATAACTCAACATCATAGCAAGATATCATTCAATGTCTTAAAGTAAACAAAATCAATCAAATAGAGGATTTAATAGAAGATTTGTAAGCAATAACACTCAAAAGATGAATTGAAACATTACCCAAAGGTTTTCACTAATCAACTTGTACCCTAACTTTACCTAAAACCTAGTTAACTAACACTCCATGGATGACC
>JASKGM010008926.1:0-14580 GCA_034509205.1 Ceratonia siliqua | reverse complement strand
TCAATAATAAGGCTGAGGTGCACTTTTGCACACCCATCACAACCCCCAACTTACTTATTGCTTGTCCCTAGCAATTTCTATGCAAACAGTGAAATGGAGTAAAAGTGATTCATAGAATGTGAGTGCGTGTTCCAAGTCACAACCATCTTACCACTAACCATGACACATGTATCATTAAGAACATCTTAAGCCTAAGGTTTAACTCCATCATTCACAGGTATAAGAGTGTTTAGTGCGTGGGTTCTCTTTATGGAGTTGACAAGGGGTTTAGACATAATCACATAGAGATGAAGGCAAGAACAAGAAACAAGCAATCATTGATATCATCATAGGAATAGTAACAATCAAGAATTGAACCATTCTTACCACAACCTACTTGGGATCAGAAAAATCAATCAAAGGATTATAATGTAGCTCAAGTTAGGTTGCAAGAAAAGGAAAGGATGATTCAAAAACTTCCAAGTGCATACTTAAACTTACAAAATTTTCAATGAACACATCCCTTACTTGATGAGTTCTTTAGCTTTTGTAATTCACTATGTATTTCATTTCCTTTTCTCTTTTAGAGTAAATTCAACTTTGTGTTTTTCTCTTTCTTTTTCTTTTTCTACCCAACGATTGTACTTTTCTTTGAAGCTAGCTCATTGAAAATAAGGATGTCATACCTTATACACACTTGGAAATCAAAGGGTAGGAGATTTAACTTATAGTTCCATTCCAATGTGAAGGGGGTATGGATGATGTAGGTGCATGAAGAAAAGTAGCTATGTATTTTTAACTCAAAGTTGGCTACTAGGGGTACACAATTGAAAAGGTTAGCTTGAAAGACTCAAGGGTTAATCCTAAACAGACCGTCATCGTTTCCTAAGCATATACATCATCAGACCATAACTATGCATGTTTGCTTAAAAGAAGTGACCGTTTCACAATAATAATGAAAGCTTATCACAATTTATAGCATGTACTTTCTCTCACTCTTCTCAAAATTTACACAAAAAACTTAACCAAAAGAGTTCTTTATATACGTGCGTCAGACCACCATCTTATCACAGGACTTGGATGCATGCATTAAAAATCCAATGAATACTTAATTCAAATGATTAAGATGGGTTTGATGAATCCACCTAGATGATTATGTGTAAATGTGCTGCTGCAAGTATTTAAATGGAAGGGGGTTTTCATTTCATTGAAATCTTAAAAAAAAATTGGCCCTGTTTGTTTAATAAAAGGGGCAAGGTGGGTTAGCAAAAACCAGGCCTCCAAGCTCGCCTCGTTTACACCTTCATATCAGTTTTATAAAATTCTCCCAAGTTACTCATCTCACTACACACATCTCATCATGATAATTGATAATTATATAAATAAATTTAATGAATTTGATAAAATAAGTTTTTTAGAAAAGAGGGTATGGAAGTGAAATTAATTCAATTACCACGCTCCATTTAATATTAAGATAAATTTGGGACAAAACTTCTTTTGCAAACAATTCAAATTATGGAATAATGTGTTTTCTTTCCTTTTTTATTTTAAATAAATGAATGGCTATTTTTGAATTTGCAATCATGTGTTTTATTTCAATAATTAAGGGGTGGTAACTTGTCAACAAGATATTACCAATAACAATTAAAATTAAATCAATTATAGTTGTCATTTTGTTGACTATTTTGATTTAATAATTAGGATAAAGGCACCAATGGGATATAATATTTTAATATAATTGATCAATTATTGAGACTTTAGATAGAGGTACTGATTAAATATTGAGACTTTAGATAGGGATATAGTTAACTTTTTTTATATAGAATAACATATCGTTAAATTAATTTAAATGTTAATTGGGATTAAGTCTTCCTTAAATAATTTTAATGGTGTATTTTTTTGATGAGTTTTACTTTTCTTTTTGAATTTTTTATTTTTCATGTATTTTAATGTTTTTAATAATTAAGTAATTAAAATAAAAAATAAAAAACTAATGCTAAAATATATTTTTAAGAATTAATATATATTAAAAAATTAAGTTTTGATTTTTCATTTATTTTTTTTGGCTGGTTAACCCGTCCTAACAACTTTAAATCTAACAAGTAACAAGCATTTGTAAAGAAATGCGGGATCTACACCCCTCAACTTAAATGGATCATTTTCCTTAATGTTTAGATGGCAAAATTAAATAGAGAGCAAGATGATGAAAGACAAAGGGTAAGATACACCTGATAGGTGGCAATAACAGCTTGGTGAGCATGAGGAAAAGTAGTTGATTGGGCTAAACGAAATGGACTTGAGAAACATGATATCACAATATGCTCACGAAAAGGGACAAAATACAAAAAATGAGAACAACAAACAAAATACAAGAGGGAGGGTAAAGATGCTTGACTTGCCTCTCAAGAATAGTCCTGGCTTGACTTTCAACTCTAATTTTAAGCAGGATCTCCATAGTCAAAATGTTCATGGCTCATTTGCACTTTCAAACTACTCATTCTGTAATTAAGTCCTGGTTTGTCCTTCCTTTTATCAGGTTGTTTCTCTTTATGGACATCTTCTTTTGTGACTTCTTTGTTATTCTTTTTCTGTGTATATGCTCTTGTCGCATTGCTCTGGAGGAGGTTGGTAGTACTAGCAGCATTGCAACTCTTTTTAACGAACTCATCATTCAAATCAATGCTATAAATGTCAGCAGTACTAGAGGGATGTGCATGAGATGCATATATTTTAAATTCAACTTCTTCATCGCCAATTCCAACCATCAGCCTACCCTATTGAACATTAATTATTGCTATACTAGTGGCTCAGAATAGGCGACCCAGAATCAAGGGAACATTTTCATCCTTATCCATGTCCAGCATGACAAAATCAGTTGGAAAAATGAGTGGGTCTACTTTGACCAAAACATTCTCCAAGAAGCCAATATGATATTTTACCAAACAATTAGCTAGCTGCAATGATATAGTGTCAACTTTAAATTGGCTAATCCCAACTTCTTTACCACATATAAGGGCATCAAGAATACACTAGCCCCAAGGTCACACAAAGCTCTAGAAAATTTCAAGTGTCTTATCGTACAAGGAATAGAAAAACTCCATGGATCTCTTAGCTTTGGCTATAATTTCCTTTGAATGATAGCACTGCATTGGTTTGTTAATGCAATTGTTTCAAACTCCTCCAACTTCTGTTATTAGACACAAGTTCTTTTAGAAACTTCAAATAAACTAGAATCTGGGCTAATGCATCTATAAAAGGGATGTCGATGGGAGGCTGTCTAAAAATAGTGAGAAGATTTTCAAATTGTTGATACAATTTACTTTTCTTTAGCTTCTGCAGGAAGGAAACATGTGGTATATATTGCATGGCTAGGGGTGATGGTGTTGGTTTAGGTGTGTCTTTAACCTTTTCAGCATCTTTTGAGGTAGATTTAAGGCTTGGGAAAAAGGTACCCTAACTAGACTCACCACCACCTCACTATCTGTTGGAGCTTTAGTTTCCTCATTAACCACTTTTTCTTTGGTTTCCCCAGGCTTAGGGATTTGTTATATAACTTTACTTGTGAGTGTGGTTATGGCATTGATTTCCTTAAGGTCTTCCCTTGCTTATTGATGGTTTAGGCACGAATCATCTTAGACATTCGACTCCTCACCTCTTTATTCTCATCTACTATTTGAGTAATTAAGGCCTTAAATTTCTTATTGGTCTTACCTTATGCCTCTATGAATGTGTTCAAGGTATCTTCTAGAGGGTTTCGAGATGGCTATTGATAAGATTTCCACCCAAATTTAGGGTGATTTCGCCACCTCGAATTATAGGTTTATGAGAAAAGAGTTATTGGGCTTCTTATACATCACTAAGACATTGCATTGCTCCTTATGCACCCCTCTCTTTTCAGTATATGTGGGGCAGTCTTGGCTTAAGTGATCTACCCACCCACAGACAAAACAGATTATAGGACTCCACCTGAGCAATCATGTGTTCTTTTCTAGGGTCCTTAGTTTTCAACGCTTCTAATTCCCTAATAAGCATTTCTACTTTGCTTTCTGATTGTCCTTTTCCCTAAGAAGGTAAATACCACCACTAGTACTAATGACGTTAACTTATTTGTGCTATCAGTAGCACTAGGTCCACTCCAAGTATGAGCCTTTTCAACAAGCTCATTTAGGTATTCTTTGGCTTCAACTGGATCATTCTATAAAAATTCACCATTACATATCATCTCTATGACTTGGCATTCTCTAGGTGTAATCCCATCATAAAAATAGCTAACTAAACGCCAACTCTTATATCCATGGTGAAGACACATGTTCAATAGCTCCTTAAATCTTTCCAAAGTATGATATAAGGTCTCACTATCTTTTTGTAAAAAGATATAGATTTGTCTTTTCAAAGAACTAGTCTTATGTTAGGGAAATTATTTATTAAAGAATGCTTCAGTCATCTCAATCCAAGTTCTTATTTAACGTGGGAATGCTTTAGTCATCTTAGTCCAAGTTCTTATTTAACGCGGTCTCAAAGAGTATAGCCAACTATTTGCCTTGTCTTTTAGGGAGAAAAGGAAGAACTTAAGTCTCACCACTTCAGTTGTGGCATTTTGACTATGAAGTTTGCCTTATATTACTTCTTATGCTGTGCTTCCCGACAACGGTGCCAACATTTGATTACGCCCAAAAACACTACGCGGTTATCCCAGTATAGAATGAGGTGTTGATCAACAAGGAGACATGGAAAACACTACTTGAGAAGAAATTATAATGAACCATTGGTAAGGGAACAATAAAATCACAAGATTATCTAAAATAGGCGACTAATGAAATTGGAATACAGGTAAAGAAATAGCAAAGCTTTGGGCTTCTGTTAATTGGATTCAACACTTTAGTTCATGTTTTAGTTCAATCATTACTTAATTAGAAATTATAACATAAAATCCCTAATTGGAAGATATAACAATGAAAACCCTTAAATTTCTCAAAAATTAAGTCTAGGGTTGAATCATCCCTTTTCAAACCATGAATTTCATCTCTGAAAACTAAATTAATCGACGACACTGTTTTAGAAAAGCAACAATAATGCAGCAAAAGATTATGTTCATAACATGAAAAACTTCTTTATTGAGTCACCATTAAAATCCATAATCCTATAACTCAACATCATAGCAAGATATCATTCAATGTCTCAAAATAAACCAAATAAATCAAATAAAGATTCAACAGAAGATATGTAAGCAATAATGCTCAAAAAATAAATTGAAACATTACCTAAAGGTTTTCATCAATCAACTTCTACCTTCGCTTTACAAAAATCCTAGTCAACCATGTTTGTTGACAAACTCAACACTCAATGGATGACTATCTTCATCTTTAATGATTAGGGGAAGAGATTTCAAGCTTTTTCAACATAAACCACCTCTCATTCGTCCTTCTTCATATACAGACCAAGAAAACCTTCTTTTCCTCTCCCCAAAAAGTCTGTTTCTGATGTGAAAATGCCTCTTTTTAATGACAGTTCCGCACATGAGTGCCATGGCATTGGGAAACCAGCGCTGCGACTCAAGGCCTTGGAAGAATTTCGCTGGAGCAAGGTTGAGCACTGTAATGCAGGTGAGAGGGTGTCGCAGTGCTGCTTGGTGGAGGCCGTGGCGCCAGCTTCTCTGACTTGGGGAGATTTGCCAATTTATACACTTTTGGGCTTCGTAGTACTAGCTTTTCAAGGCTGCAGTGCTAAACTCTCTGACTTGCTTTATATATCTTTACTTGGGACCTTGAAATTGAAGTATTAACATAAAAGTTGATAATAGAGAATGAGAGCCAACTACAAGAAAACACATTAAGTTATATGATTTTCCTTTATTTTGTGGCACTTTTAGCATAATAATAAGGTGTGTAAAGTGCACTTTCGCACACTCATCAGCAACACTTGGTGTTTATTATGAGAGGCTCATTTTTAGAAAAACTCTCCTCTCCTTTTTGTGAGAGAGGGGAGCACGGAGTCCAATGCTATGGTAGCACTAGACTTTTTCTTGGTAGGTAGGAGCTATAAATATTTTGTTGACTTTGGTTCCATTTTATATTTAAGAAACTCTCTTAACAAAATGAAAAAATTTTAAATTATGAAAAATATATTTATTAATTAGGTCCAATAATATAAAGCCATGTGGCAAGGAAAACATGTGACTGGCATGCCTTTGTTAAGTTTTTAACAGAAAGTTGACAGAAGGGTCTAGGTCAAAGATTAGAATAATTTAGGGTCTTATATCCAAATTTTAAAGTTTAGGGCAACTAATGTTAGAAAAGTGATAATTGGTGTTTTATGCATTTTATCATTTTTATTGTATAAAATTATATTACATTTTTTTAATTTTTAAATATTTAAATAGTACATATCTTTTCAAGTTCATTTATCTCTTTTAATATATTTTTTTAAAAGAATTTTATCAATGAGATGATTATCTAAATTTTTTTAATTTATCCTAATATATTTATTGTACATTTTGTGCTTATTTAGCCTACTCTATTTGAATTATATCATTTTGATCATATTAAATGAGTTAATTGGATAAACTTATACATTCTAGTATCAACACCCTATCTTTACTAATAATGTTATTGTATATTTCAATGTTGAGATCTTAAATAAAAAAATTTCATTTCTACCTTCATTTTTCTCTGTAGTCTTGATTAAGCACGCAGATAACTTTGTTGAAAGTTGCTACTTAGCCACTGCACTGTGGACATCGATGATGACAAGCTATTGCAAGCTTGTAGCGATGGCGTTGGTGCACCGTGGCACTAGCTGAAGAGGAGAAAGGAGATTTAGGGCTTGGCAGAAGTCACACACGAAGAAGATGAGAGGAGAGGAAATCTCAAATTTGATTTGAGTGAGACCAAAACGCAAGGGGGGATTAAGAAAATTTTAAGAAAATAGGTTTTTTTTCTTCTTAACCAATAGAATAAAGGGGATAGATCATCACTCACTTGTTAGATTTGGCCTTTAATGGGCTGATTGTGGTGACTACACCCACGCCCGACACCCACATGCATTAAGTAAAATTTTTTTTTTTAAATTAAAAGAGCTGGCCCGTACTATCTCATTTAGCTTGAGAGCCAACCTGTTTAGGCCAATATTTAAATGGGCCAGCTATTTGTATGTCCAAATCCCACCCAATGACGGGTTAAACAATCTTGCTTGTAGGCTCAAGTCCATTTTGACAATGCTAATAAAAGATAACTTCGTAAAATAATGCTTAGTTCAAATAAACAAAGATAGTATTTTAATACTATTTTTTTACATACTCCTTTATTACTACTAAGTTAATATAAAAAGTAAGGAATTCTTTGGTATCTATCAAATACCCAAACCTTACCTGTGATAGAATTATGAATTATGAAATACATTTTCACTTTCTCATCCAGTAGCTTATAATTCTACCACGTAGGAAGAGCTTTAAAATCTATTATGGGTATATAAAAAATGCCCTGATGAAGAATGATAGTGAATAATGAAATATTGTACGTGCAAATAGATGGGAAAGAAGTCGGATAAAAAAACATCACTCAATGACTTAAATAAATGTTATTCAAGAACTTATCAAATGAACTCTACTGTCACAGGTGCAGTCTCAAAAAAACTAATGTGTTTGGCTAAACAATTCGAAAAGCAATTATTAAAAAATCAATGAGGTAGTTTTTGTCCAAAATTATTGTTAAAAAAAACTTCCGCCTAAACTATTTTGAACTTTCAGATGCCCTTCTTTTGATAAACTTTGATTTCAAGCTTATGAAAGGTAAAAATTATCTTCCAAAAGCACTTATAAAAGGTTATAATAAGTTAATCCAAACACAAAATAAGTGACAAGTGCTTATGAATAAGCTCCAATAAGCTGCTAATAAATCGATCCAAACAGAGCTTTGATCTACCCTACCTTTCTTAATGTCTCACATGAATCCCCAGTTGATTATATGAGCAGGGTTATTGATGAAGATGCAACATCTTAAGACAAACTTATCACTTGATGATTCTAGGTCTATTAGCTTGTATATTAGATCTGGTGCGGTGAACCTTCTTCGGAACATCAGTAGTTAATGCATACATCTTCACAGCAAATAATCCCTCAGGGAATCCCCTCTGATCCTGATAAAACATAAAACAGCATGAGAAGTAGAGAAAGAAAGAAAGAAAGAAAAAAAGCAATAGTAAATGATTGAGATAATTATTTAGAGGTGCCATTTGGGGCACCATGTGGGAATAAGATGCTCCAATGGCACCTCATTATAATTTTCCCTAAATGATTTTGGCATACCCCATATTCAGTTCTGTTAAGAAAATAGAGAGAACAAAAGTTAAGGAGAAAAGAAAGATAGCAAACAAACTATATTATTGAAAGTTTAATTATTGTGTATTACAATGACTCTCAACCTCTACTTATAAAATAAATTATCACAAAAAGACACTTGTACTTTTTACTTTGGTGCACGACTAAGTAACTATTTCCTTAACCAATAAAACTGTCTTAAATTCTAGATACTTCTTAACACTTCCCCTTTAAGTTAAAGCTTACAAAACTAGCAGCTTCTTATGTATAAAACCCAATTGAAGACAAAAACAGGGAACAATAAAAGAACTCAATCATTGGCTCAAGAACTTCAAAAACTGGCACTCCATTTGAATTTTTGGAAAGAAGGCAGCCTTAAGATGACCTGGAGTAAAGAAAGAGATCTGATAATGGCAGGAATACAAGTTACTAGGTGTGACACCAACCTAAGGAAATGCGTTGCTGGTATGATGCACAGCCGGAAGAGTGGCTGGAGAACTGACAGAGAAAGCACAGTGGCTGGAAACACATGCAGTCACTGGAAAGGGTAGAAAAACATTCTAGACATTACTGGGTCACCACATAAACTCAAAAACAATGGAAAAGCTAGGGTAGAACCAAAACAACACAATCGATAACTACCCGAGACGCAAAGATGCAAGGGATGAGTCCAGGAGGTCTGGGTGCCCAATCTGGGTGCACCAATGTGTGGTGTTGAACATGCCTGCACGCACTAGTGCGCAAGGGTGGTCTATGGTGGATGGGGAGGCTCCCAGAGCTGCCGTTGCCAGGGATGCATCGATTGGCAGCTTCTAAGATCTGAAGGTCTCCAATCTGAAGGGGGTGTCAGAAACTTTTCAATTCACAGGAGAGACGCGCAGAGAGCCTGAAAAATAACCACATTTGTGTTTGGACTTCGGAATAGGACACGACCTCCAAATAAGAATATCATTGGCAACATGCACAACGATAGAGAGAGAAAAGATAAAGAGAAAATTTTGATGACGGTAAAACATTTGATAACAAATAACTGGCCAAAAACAGATGCATAAAATCATGTTTAAACCAGACCGAAACAGATGTTTGTACTGTGGTGGGTGAAAAGGCTCTAATACTGTGTTAAGAAAATTGGGAGAGAAAAAGTTAGAGAATAGAAAGATAACAAACAAAATATATTATTGAAAAGCTTGATTAGTGTGCATAACACTGACTCCCAACCTCTATTTTTACTAACAATATAACCACAAAAGGAGACTTGTTCCCTATACTTTGGTGCACTACAAGTAACTATTTCTTTAACTTACAAGACTACCCTAAATTGTAAATACTTCTTGTTAAGTTTATCATCAATATACAGCTTTAATATCATAGAGACCTAGTGACACAGTAACTGGATAAGACAGGAGACTTCACACGAAGATATCAGGGACCAATAACATGTATTGCTCTCACAAGTAAATCTCCCAGAGAAAGATAAATCAACATAAGGCTAATGGTTGCATGCCATGGTGGAAAAGTATAAAATAAAAGACAACATGTAACAAATATATAAAGGTAGAGCAGTGACATCACAGAAGTATCTACTGTACTATGAAGGTAAATTAAAAAATCAGAGAACTACATATGCTCTGCAATTTTCATTGATTTCAAACTAATGTGTAAACTGTAAACACTTGTTGGTCCAAGTTATCAGTTATTGATATGTGAAGTTATATACAACCAAGTTTCTCCTTGAGAAAACAGCAGTTCTTCCATTAGGAAAAGAGTAATACTACTCTCACAAACATCTTATAAAGTGGAAGAATAAAGAAGAAAAATGTGTGATAATGTGAGATGGGAATGGTTATCTTGGAATTAGTTTAGTGATATAGAGTAAGTTTATAAAATATTTGTGAGAGTACTTTGCGAGGGTACTCTTAGGATAAGGGTATATAAACACACAACTTTGAAAGTAAATTTTAAGGGATACAATATTTACTTTATAGGATACCATAGCATGAACAAGGTTGGAAGGCCACCCCTGTGAGTTCTTTTGAAAATCCTAGGAGTGTACTATAGGATAAATGATGCAGAGTATCATCTTTAGGTACCACTATCATTAGGACATAGGAGGTGTTATCCTTTTGAAGTATTATCAAGTGAATTTACTTTTGTATTTAGTTTAGTATACCATTTTCTTAGCTCATGACTACAAAAGTTTAAAAGAGGGATACACATTTTCATCTTAGTTATATTTATAGATACCCAAGTGCGTTGGTTTAAGTGTATACTAGAAGGAGGAGGGCTGCTAACCGGTGATATGGGGAGTAATAAGGAAATTAGACATGTGGCAGAGGATGCTGGAATTGTGGAAGTTGGTTAGAAAAAGTTTTGGAGCTGTTCGCAGAAGGGAATAAGTAGTGGTTTGAGAGGAAGAGAGGGGAGGAAAGATTTGAAAAGTTTGATGGAGAGTCCCTAGCCATTCGAATGCTAGGGAGTATCTTTTTCCATTTCTGAGTGTTTTCCTTCTTGAGTTAGTACTTAGAACAGGGTGGGTATTCTGAATTCTTCCTTTAATTCTGAATATCTAGTCCCTTCTATGATTAATTGCTTCTGTTCATATATATCAGAAACCTATAAAAAGCTGTGGTATCTATCATTTGGTATTAGAGCGTAATTCTGGTGATGGGAAATGGTCAATACCCGAATGGATTCAAGAGTAGAAAATTTGGAGAAAGAGATGGAAGATATGAGGGTGAGTGTGGATTAGTTGAGAGAAGTTGCAGCAATAAGGGACTACTTGGGGAAGCTTAAGGACTGGATGAGGAATATGCAGGATGCCATTGCAAATCTGGAGAATTGTTAGAATTATGACAGCTAAGATTAAATATGTGTATCACAACTAGTGGGTTGAGCTTTTACTAGTATCTTTACTTGACCTAATTTTAATTACAAATAGATGCTCAGGGATTCAAGTTAGTAATCCCATTCATCTCTCTCTTTCACTGACTATTATTTTCCACATGGTATTAGAGCCTTGAGGAAAAATTTTGGGATTCTAAGTTTAGTAATTGTGTAGTTTTCATAGCTAGAGCTCTGACACTTACATGGCAAAGCTGCAGCCATCCTCTTTCCACCTTCTTTTTTGGTGACTGAAGAATTTTCCAGTAGACATGCGACGACTTTTCCAGTGACCATAAAAATTTAAGTGGCCCTTATGAAACTTTTCTGACGAGTGTCTTTTCTGATTATCCTTCACCAGATTTTTCACTTAGATGAGACTGTTTCTGTCAAAATTTTGGTGTTTTTGTTTGTGGTGTGCAATTCAATTAAGTTTGCTGCCATTTTGGGTTCTATTTATGTCTGCTATGAAGTTTTTGTTTATGAGATGTTGCAAGTTCTACTATCTTGTGGTTGGTTTCTCCTAGAGCTTGTTGCTTAGGGGGAGTAAGGGCCAGTTGTTCCAAAAATTTCAGTATATTTGTTCATTGGTAAAGCTCATCATTATTTGGGAGAGCTATGTGGTCATCGTTTGACAAAAAAAATTGTTAGTTATTGATGTGGCTAGTTGTCACAAATTAAAGTTTATGGTAGTTGTTCGCCTACAAGTTGAAGTTTTGGCGTATTGAAGACTTTGGAACTAGTAAGAAGGTTGAGTTATTGGGTGCCTGGTGAGCAACCTAAGTAGTGTAGACTAGCTAGGAAAGATCGAGAGAACTACTCAGGAGAAGTAGGTTGAAGACTTTTGAGAGCTGTGTTATTGTGTTAGATGATGTGGCCGAGGAAAGCAGCTGTGAGAATGTCGAGGGGGCCGCTCATGGGAAGCCAGTTGAATAATTCTAGGAGTTATTTGTCTCCCTAGGTATGGGGAATACTAGTTGCTAAAAGTTCTTGAATCGAAATTGATGATTGATAGTTGCATGTTTATGTTTGGATTTGTTCTTTCTTTTTAACTTTAGTTGGGTTTTATTTGTAACAAGCTGGAAGCTTTGTAAGATTCAGCTTGAGGGGGAGTGTTAGAATTATGACAGCTAGGGTTAAAGATGCTAAAGGACCCTAGCCATTCAGGTCAGTAATCCCATTCATCTCTCTCTTTCACTAACTATTATTTTCTACAAGAATCAATCAAAGGAGAGTGGATCTATGGTTGAAGGAACTTCGGAGATGGCAGCATCGAGGAGTTTGTTTCTTCGGAAGAAAAAAAAAATTATTCATGCTGGAGAAGGAATCAAGGATGAAAATGCCTATGAAGAACTCATTGATGTCAGGCAAGTAAGGATGTTGGCTGAGTTTAGGGAACATTTTGAACCTCTGTCAGCACTGTTGAAGGAGGAATCATATCAGCTTCTAATGAGGGTGTTGGTCAATGGGTTGGAGAAAGAGATTAGGGTTGAAACAAGGTTGATTGGGCCACCATCCCTTAACCTAGTTGTGAATCTGGCTTAGATGCGGGTCATAGAGAGGGACAGCAAATGGGGTTTGGGCCTAGTTACAACAAGGTTTGGGTTTGTTCATTGTAATGGATCCAATGAGGTGTCTAGCAGGCCCACTAACTGCTGTGATGGGCAATTTTTTGCATTTAATAGGCCCATAAGGTTTGTGGATACGGGGTTAGCATGGGGCACCAAATTTAACTCCCAAACTAGTTGAATTAGAGAGGACGTATACGGACGAGGTTCAAGGCTGCTGTCCATCCAAACCAGAGGAGCATTCATGGCCAGGGAAAGAGGAAGGAAAATTTAGAAATATGTTTGAGGCTGAAGTACATAATGCTGATGATGGAAAAGTGACTAAGTGTGCCCAAAAATTAAATCCAGAACTTGTTATGCAGCATATTCTACCATGTGTAAAGGAGTTATCTACAGATTCATTTAAGCATGTCCGCTCTGCATTGGCTTTGGTTATAATGGGAATGACACCACCTTTAGGGAAAGAGGTGACAATTGAGCAGCTTCTGCTTATTTTTCTTTCTCTCCTGAAAGATGTCAAGCTGAACATCATCACCAAACTTGACCAAGTGAACTAGGTCATTGGTATCGATCTGTTATCTTAGTCTCTATTATCAGTTATGGTTGAGCTTGCTGAGGATTGGCATTGGAGGCTTTGACTTGCAATTATAGAATATTTACCCTTATTGGCAAGTCAATTGGGTATAGGGGTTTTTTATGATAAATTGGGAGCCATTCTGCATGCAATTTTTCTGCTAGCTCCTATTTTGAGCTGTGAGATTGCTTGCTCAAAACTGCTTTCTTTGGTCATCAGTGCATCAAAAGTTACGCAAGGATCCTTTTCGTCTAATTTTCCAGAAACACCTATGCCATCAAAACCAGGATCATCCGTTGGAGTAGCTATTGCAGCTTCCTTGACTATTCCATCAGATGCGCAAGGCATTGTAACATTTTCATTGGAGTTTTCCAGCGGAAGGACTTATTACTGGCATTGTACTAAATTCTATGATATTAATGGCGTTGCTACAGCAGATATTGGACATGATGCTATTCTTGGGCATGGCCAATGGGAGGCACCAATAGAGGCATGTCAAAGACCAATTCTTGAAGACAATAGGCATCCTGCATGGTATCCAATCATTTATTTTAACGAGCTTCACTACCTAAATTCTGCATTAGGATTAAATCTGCTCCAACTAGGGGTTGAAAAAATCGATCAATTCCTATATCTTGAAGGCCTTGAATATCAGATGTGGAACATCTATGTTGTCCATTTCCATTAATCTTTTGCACTAATCTTGCTATTTCCAAAACTTGAACTCAGCATCCCAAGAGACTTTGGTGCAGCAATAATGATGCATGACCCTAGAAAGATGAAACTCTTATATAACGGCCAATGGGTTCCAAGAAGATATTGGAATCAATAACCCATGGTTTGAAGTAAATGGCTATAATTTTTATTACACAGATAGATGGAAAAACTTGAATCCAAAATTTGTTCTCCAGATTTATATGGACATGGTTGCCACTGGTGACAAGAAGTTTGCACAAGCTGTTTGGCCCTCTGTTTATCATGCAATGGCTTATATGAACCAGTTTGACAAGGATAGGATGATTGAGAATGAAAGCTTCCCTAATCAAACTCATAACACAAGGTCTATGTCCAGTGTGAGTGCATATAGTTGTGGATAATACTTCAGGCAGAATTTGGTATCAGGTTGCATCCGCCTTGGCACATGAAGTGGGAGTGTGATAGTGTTTGTCAGTAGGAATTGTACAGTATAAGCAAGTTACCTTTTTAGGAGATTCTAATCAAGCTGTAATTAAGTAGGCTGTAATTAGGCTGCTTGGTTTGTTATT
>JASKGM010008918.1:29276-39620 GCA_034509205.1 Ceratonia siliqua | reverse complement strand
TGATTTGCTATCTTGAAGAATTGTTGTTCATTGAGTGCAGCATTGATAATGCGCAACAAGTAGGTTTGTCCTTGCTCAACGTTCAACTGGTATGTCTCTATTACTTTTTTTTTAAATTAAACAGAAGTGTGTTGGTTAGGACAAGAAGATGTACGGAAATTGACACAAACGTGTACGGACACTTCAAAATGACAAAATAGTATTGATTTGTGTGTGTGTGAATAATAATCCAGAGTAGTGTTGAATTGTTCATGACATACGATTTTGAGAGCAATTGTAGAAACTGCCCGGCAAACCATTGATTGTGTAAGCATCAGATTGGGCTGGAGCAGCACCAGTTGCTTGTGCTGCGTTCTCAACATCAATAACATTATCATTCCACCACTCACCTGCAAAATTAATCACGAGTTACAAAATGGTGTTGACGATGTTCTATAATCTTGAATGATATTATATATCTTGGATAACAGAGTATATATATATATAACGGCTTTCAAGGATATATAAGAGAACATTAGTATTAGTAGTACCTAATAAAATGGGGGCTTCTTGGTAGGGGTTAGTGAATGGGTATGAGTTTCCCTGTCGAGGACGAATGATGAGGGCTCCATAGACAGTAGCACGTAGCCAAGAAGAGTGAGCATGCCACCAAAGCGTTCCTTCTTGACCTGTGATATTGAATCTATAGGTATAATTACTACCAGTAGGGATTGGGCATTGAGTTACAAATTCAGGACCATCTGCCCAGCCAGTCAAAAACTGGAAGATTCCATGCCTGCATATGATTAAAAGATCATGAATATCCAGATTAAGATGGAAGGAAAAGCTTAAGATGAAAGAAACAGGAACTATATGGTTGCTGAATTAATTCTGATCATATGTTAAATCAACTGTTATATATTCATTTGGATTTGTTAGAGGCCTTTCTACTTTGAAGATTTGCATGAAGAAATGAAGGATTTGAAAGAAACAGAAGTTTTTCATTTTGAATAGTCTGATATAAGAAAACCAAAAGTACAGCTCCTGATTTGTTCATATAGAAGACTAGAGAAACATAAGGGTAAATCATAGTTTATCCTTAAAAGTGTGTCATTCAAAATCTATTGATGGTTTATTTTATCAGTATTGAACCACCATGTGTTAGTTTTTCAAAATTATAATAAATGTTAAAACTAAGAACATTGTTGAGTTTAGATTGATATTTAAAAAATGAAATTATTAACTTAATCTCAGTAATAGCCTCTCAGTATTACGATCTTGGTCCAACCATATAGAAGTAAACTATAATTTATCCAAAACATAAATTAACACGCGACTTGCATGGGAGATAAGTCAGTCATAACGGATATTTCGGTGAAATGATAGAAACATTAAGGATAGACAAACATTATGCAACAATAATTAATTAATTCTTAAGGTCAAATTATGGTGTCTATATTTCTTCAGCGTAGCTTCCTAATTAAGGTTTAGTTTAGTTGTATATTGACTTTGGAAGGTAGAAAAGTTGATACCAGTGAATAGTAACATTGTAGGGTGACAAATTGAATACGTGGACGACGAGAGTATCCCCTTCTTCAACATTAATTGTTGGTCCTGGCAATGTTCCATTAACTGCTGTTATCACATGTTGATTGCATAACAGGTCTATGGTCATGTTCTCTACCTGCAATTCATGAAATTTAATTCAGTAAAATCAACATTCAATTTGTAGAAATTAACAAATGTTTAGAGATATGAAGAATCAATGAAAGAGATCAGAAGAAGGCTATACATTGAAAGTGTGTTCCACTATAGCACCAGAAGCCAAAGAGGAAGCTAGCAGAGCAAAAGCCAATGTAAGAGAAAACACAAAACGCTTCATGCTGAAGACGGCATAAACTGATGATGATCCAACCAAAGACAATATTACTAAAACCTCCTATATATGATCTTCAATTAAGACAACCCGTGATTGTATTTTAATGAAGCTATATGTCTCTCTCTCTATATATATTTATAGAGTCCCTGAGATTACGTGTTTAGTACAAAAATCCAATGGCCTTTGATGATTAATTTGAATTTTCTTCTGATCACGTAGGATGAAAATTCGTTATCTTTCTTGCTAGCTAATTAATCCTTTAAAAAAGTTGGTAAATCTAAAGAAATATCCTCAAAGTGAAAATGAAGAATAGTCAGAAACTTGTTGGTTCAGTAAAACCGGAAACTTTGAATCTGATTTCATTTGCTTGATTTCTGACTTTAATTATTATTGATGTATATGCTGCCATAACCATCGCATGCTCTTAATTACTTCATCCGTTTCAAATTATCTGTCGTTTTATAAGCTTTATTTTATTTCAAATTATCTGTCGTTTTACATTATCAATGAAATATTAATTGTTATTTTTTCAACGTTATCCCTATTTATTGTTATCTTCAATAGAATAGTAACAAGAGTTTAAGTTAACTTGAATAAGGGTAATTTAGTGAAGTACAATTATTTTTTGTTAGAATTGAGGCTATTTAATAGTTACCTTAATTCTTGTATCATTAGCTTAAATGACAGATAATTTGAAACGGATAGAGTATTTCTAGTTTTAATGTCAAGGAACATCGAACTTTTACCATTCTTATAGTGATAATAATTAATTGATGTTAATGATTAAGTAATTAATTGCACAAACTAATTATAATTAATTAAGTATACTGCAGTGAAACAAACGTGTTAAACTAGGTTAAGATTAGCTAGTTATCATAATTATAAGCAAGTTCAGAACGTGGGTTGAATAATTCAAGCTCATCCATTATATAGTAAAGGGGAAAATAGTGAAACAAGTGGCAGGGTTGATGACACACCTCCATTGCTAATTAATTAACTAGATAACTCTCAACTCAATTTTCTTAAAATTGTTTATGAGAAACAATTAATTTTCTTATTACAATAAAACGATAAAAGTATTCTTTTTTTAGTTTATTTAACTTTAGTTAGGTTCGTAAGCCTCCTAATAATACTGGAAATGATAAAAGTATCACTTTTAACAGGCCAGTTAAATGATGATGAATAATTGAATATTCTTTTAAGGGAAGTATGCACTTTTCGCAATATTTTTTTCCATAGTAATACTTCTCTCCTTAATCTATTAATTTAAGGACATTACACACTTATAATTATTATAATTTAGTGAAATTATACTCCACTGTTCAATTAAGTGTTAAATTGATCTAATAATTTTATGTCATGTGATAAAAAATTTAAGAGGGGACAAGAAATTAACATACTTAATTACATATATATATATATAGATCACCCAAATATCCTTCATTAATAATGTCATGTTTTTATTTTTCTCATTTTATATTTAGGATATATTTAAGTTAAATTACATAATGAATTTGTTATTTTCTTTCCTAACGTTAGGGTTTTAATCCCATTCCAATTGTAGTTCCTTTCACATTTTCACCGGTGAAACCTTTAGTAAACGAATCTACAAGATTATTATATGTTCTTATGAACTACACCATGACTATACCATCACAAATCAACTGTTTAATGTAATCATGTCTCAAGCTAACATGTTTAGACTCTCCATTGTACACTTTGCTAAATGCACAACTCAATGTAGCTTGGCTATCGCAAGGAAAAGAGACGGCTGGCTTTGGTTATGGCCACAACATTATATCAAGCAATAAAATCCTCAGCCATTCTACCTCTTTGCAAGTTGTTGCTAAAGCAAAAAACTCAAATTTCATAGTGGAATGAGTTGTACATATCTGTTTCTTAGAAGACCATGAAATGACTCTTCCATCAATAGTAAACACACAACCAGACGTTGAAAAACTGCATCTTTCAAGTACATTATCCTTCCAACTAGCATCACAATAACCTTCAAGTACTCTTGGAAAATCATTATAGAAGAGTCCTGAATTAATAGTTCTTTTTAGATATCCAAAGACTCTTCTTATGCTATTCCAATGAGTTATACTTGGACAACTAGTGTACCTTGAAAGTTTACAGATCGCAAATGAAATATCAGGTTTGGTACAATGCATAGCATACATCAAGCTGCCAATGGCACTTGCGTATTCTAATTGGGATATAGACCTCCCAATAATTGGAGCTAGATGTTGTGAAACATCATGGGACGGTTCACTTCTTTAATTTTCATGTGATTAAACTTATCTAAAATCTTCTCAACATAATGAGATTGATTTAAGACAAAACCCCCACTATGCCTTTTAACTTTTATCCCTAAGATGGTATCTAGTTCCCCAAGATCTTTAATCTTGAATTATGAAGTAAGATACTTCTTAGTCTCATTAATTCCATTCATGTTTGTTCCAATTATAGGCATGCATATCATCAACATACAAGCATATAATCACAACATAATTTTCTGTAGATTTCATGTATATACACTTGTCTATAGTGTTATGCTTAAAACCATGGGATAATACTATAGAATCAAATTTCTCATGACATTGTTTTGGAGCTTGTTTTAAGCCATACAAAGACTTTACTAGTTTGCATACCTTCTTCTCATTTCCAAGTAATAAAAACCCTTCGGGTTGCTCCATATAAACTTTTTCATCAAGTTCACCATTCAAAAAAGCTGGCTTTACATCCATTTGGTGTACATATAAATGATAAATTGATGCTAATGCAAATAATACCCTAATGGATGTAATTCTAGCCACTTGAGCATATGTGTCAAAATAATATATCTCTTCCTTTTGCCTAAACCCTTTTGTAGAGTTTCATCAGTATGATATTTTCTTCTAAACACCTATTTACATCTTATTGGTTTGGAATTAGGAGGCAAGTTAACCAACACCCAAGTGTTGTTAGATAAAATAGAATTTATTTCATCATTTATAACTTCTTGCCAAAACGAAGCATCTCTTGACTCCATAGCTTCTTTATACGTTTTTGGATCTTCACCAATAGTTAAAATCATAGGTATTTCAATCATTTTCTTGATCTTTTCCCTATTTTCTTCTACCAAGGAAATAATGGATTCCAGAGAAATAAAATATGAACCTAGATTTTTCTCCTTCCTTACTCTTTGACTATGCCTAGGCTTTTGTATAGATTCTAAAATTCCTTCATCCTTCCTTGAAGAACTTGCAAGATTTTCATTAACTTCTTTATGTTCTTTTGTAGGTTCTATAATTATTTATAAATTTATTTTCAAAAAATTGAACATCTCTTGATTCCACAATTACATTAGGCTCTAAATAGAGAAGTCTATATGCTTTAGAATTTTCAGCATATCCTACAAAAATGCTCTTCAATGCTCTTGGTCTTAACTTTTTTAAGGTCTGGAACTCTATAGAATGCTATACATCCCCAAACTCTAAGATAACTTACATTTAGTATTCTTCCTTTCCATAATTCATATGGAGATGTCTTAATTTTCTAGAAGGTATCCTATTGTGCACATAACATGCTATTAATAAATTTTCTCTCCATAGATTTATAGAGAACTTTGTATTTAAGATCATAGAGTTTATCATATCAACTAGTATCTATTTTTTCTTTCAGCCAAACCATTTTGCTGAGCTATATAGGGAGCACTAGATTGATGTATAATTCCATTTTCTTCACAGAAATTTGAAAATTCTAATGATCTTAATTTTCTTGTCTTTTTTGTCATTCATATTAATGCTAAGTTTGAACATATCATTACAACTATAGCCCTTTCCCACAAACACTCCATTCTTGGAGAATACAATATTGTCACTCTCAATAATAGTTTTAACTCCTTTCTTATTTAATAGATTTACTGAAACAAGGTTCTTCATAATGTTCGTAACATGTAGCACATTTGTGAGAATCAACTTATTTCCTGAAGTAAATTGTAGTGTCATCATGCCTCTTCTAGGTACATCAACCTTTCCATTGTTTTCCATTAGCACTTTCTGTCCATCCATCACTTATTCATAAGTCTTGTATAAAGCTTTATCATGACAAACATGAACAAAAGCACCAGAATCATACCACCAATCATTGGTTTTGGAAGGTACTGTCGTATTCACTTTATAAACCATACCAAAAACTGTATTAATTTGCAAATTAGAAACCATGGCAACAATTTCATCAACCATGTTGGCTTCTTTGAAATTTTCATTCTCCTTCTTTTGTCTCTTAAGCCAAAATATGTAATTCTTTTTGAAGTGCCCAGTTTTGCCACAAAAAAAGCAAGTTTTCCCTTTGCTTCTTTTATTTTATGATTTGATGTTTTCTTGTGCCTTTCTCTTATTTCCACTAGTTTTGGATGGATTTTCTGCACCTACATAGTTTACTTTGGAAATAGATTCATTATATTTCTTTTGCAAAATTTGAGTTTCCTCTTTAATGTGCAAATGTTTAAGAATATGATCTAAAGTAAAAATTTTAGTTGTATGCAATAATTTCTTCCTATAATTATTCCAACTTTAGGGTAATTTAGCAATAATGGCTCCCACTTGGAAAGATTCAAGAATAATAACATTTCCATCCTTTAACTTTGAAACCAATACTTGTAAATCATGCACTTGATCAAGCACGTTAATGTTGTCATTCATATGAAATTCAAAATATTTCATAATTTAAAACTTATATGTTCCTTACTTTTTAGTATTGTAAGTTATTTCCAAAGCCTCCCAAATTTCCTTTGGGGATGACATAGTGTGGTACAAATCACAAAGTTAGTCCAAAAGAGTGTTCAAGATATATCCTCTGTATAAAACTTCATCTTTAGCCATTTTCTTTCTTTTCTCTGCCAATTCTAGGGAATCATCTTCATTTGGTAGTGGAATAATCTCCAATTTTGGGTCAAGAAGATAGGCAATTTTCATGGTAGTTAATAGGAATAGCATTTTCTCCTCTCATTTATTGAAGTTCACGCCATCAAAACAATTAAGTTTTACAAAGTCTTGATTAATAACTTTAAAGGCAGATTCTTGTGTTGTCTCCATCTTTTTGTAGCAAAATAACATTTTAAGATTGTAAAACCAGTAAAAAAGCCAGCAAAAGAATGGAAGATGGAAGCACAAACGTGTATGCTTAGAAAATGTACAAGACATTGTCCTTAAAACGTTATTTGCCCCCACTAGTTGCTGCTTGGTTCAAGCAAATACGTTTCAAGAATTTATCTAAGCCAAAGAACAATATTCAGCAATGATATTATTCTTTCCTCAAGAACTTTTATGAATAGATGAAAGGAAGTGAATAGAGAGAAAATAGATTATGTAAGTTACCTTTTCTCTTATGGATTGTCTCTTATTTATATCATTTCATTAAAATTTGCATCTCTTCATTGAATCATTGTGTTCTTTTATGGAACCATTGTGTCTTCTCATTAAACAGACACAACTTTAGACACACATTTCCATTCAACCATTATGTCTTTTCAATGAACTATTGTGTCTTTTCATTGAAAGACACAACTTTTAGACACATATTTTCATTCAACAGACACAACTTTCTGATGAAACATTATGACTATTCACCCATTTAGTTTGAAAACTAACCACTATTGTCCAACAATGTGAACTCTTCTTCGCTGAAAAGCCTATTTTTTTTTCTTCTTTGAATTGCTAGTTTTCAAGCAGCATTAGCGCATAGCGTAGACAATGACATACCAAGATTTCTTTCTACTATTCTGATGTGAATACTTGTACTATTTTTTCTAAAGTTGTTTTTCCCCCCAAAGTCTCAGTGTGCGGTTCCCTTTGCTAGCAATTAAGTGGATTTCTCGTTTTTTATTCCGAATTCCTTTTGTAATAAAATAAAGTTAAAAGATGCCACAGAGGCATTCCAAGAACAACAACGACCTTGCTTTCTTCACCTATGATGAGAAACGAAAACTCAATTATGGGACCTAGAAGGAGAAGCTCGACAAGGACTTGATTAAGCACTTTGCCTTTACTATTAGCCAACTTTAACATTATGAGTTCAAACTCAACTTATCCCATGATGTATTATTGATTAGCAAAAAAATATACTAAATTAACAAGTTATAATTAATTTATTGTTAATTGATTTTTTTAAAAGGGATGCATATGATGTTTATGTCATAGGTAAGAGTGAATTAGACACTCATATGTAGGAATATAGTATTACATGTTATCGCAATGACGCTCACTTGTACTTTCTAGCGTCATATATAAAATTGTTGTAATTGGTGTGAAATTATAAATAATGAAAAATATTGATATGATAGTTTCATGTTTTTATATTTTAATTGTTACTAAATACGCAAAATTATAATATATTAAACAAAAAATATTAAGAAATTGATGTGAAAGATTTAGATTATAATGACAATAAACAAGATAACAAACGATAAAATAATAGTGTCTTTGCAAAATTCATTTACTAAATAATTTGAATTAAATAAATACTTTTTAGCAATAATGTATTGGAGGGAAAGTATTTTTTTTTTCTATAAGGGTTATTTGAGGGAAAATTTTTTCCTTTTTGAACATTGGAGGAAAACCTTATTTTTATTTTTATTTGCTAATTGCATTATGACTTCATTGAAGGGAAACTTGATATTTTTTTTCTATTTGTATTGGAGGGAAGGAAACTTGCAACGCAGGATCCTTGCAAGTGGGTTGCTTTTCTCTAGGGGGAAGGGGGGCCAAAGGACAATTGCCCATCGTAAGATTGCTACTCATTGATTGAACTTTTTGCCAATCATTTGCTAACCAATGAATCTTTTTATTGCTTCCATTTATGAGCTTCACAAACACAATGATCAGTGTTTTGAAAATTAAACCGGGTCGGTCGATTTGACCAAAAAAATTGAGAACCGATCACCTGGCCGGTTTGGAATCCCCAAAAAATTGGCCTCAGACTCGGTGACCTGTGGTTAACCCGAGGAAAACTCGAAGAACTGGGCTAGTCACCGGGTCTATCATAGAGAAGAGAAGGAATGGAAAGAAGAAGAAGAAGAAGAAAGCCTTCGAGCAAGTTTCCTTTGGGAAGTTTTAGAGTTGTGGCTTCATCCTCCCAAGTTCTACAAAGAAACCACCAGGCCAACTGTCGTAGAGTCCTCACTAGAGGTGCCCAGCTGTCACAGACTTGGCCAATGCTCCACCATGAAGCTTCGTCTGTCTCATAGCACGCTCTCCCACTGTTTTTCTTCCTCTCCTCTTGTCTATACCCAAAAGTGAAAAGAATCCCTTTCTGCCTTTTACTTTAGCCAAAACATTTACCTTAATTATGTGAAAATATTTACAAGAACAGGTACTGCTCATGCTTATGAATCTGATGACTTTTAAAACACTCAAAGTCTACTAAATAGACATGACAATTCTATTTGGCTATACCACAAGCACAAAGAAAAAAAAAGTAAGTAATTAATTTAATATTTTTTATTACAAATATAAGATGCTTTAATAATTCAAAATTCAAACATTTAATTTAATTTTTAGATAATTTTTTAATAAAATGCTAAAAAAATTTAAAGTAAGGCTTGTTTAAGAAGCAAAAAATCAAACTTATTGAAAAAGTCTTAAAGCCTGATTAAAAAAAGTCAGAAAGTATTATTTATTTTTCATGAAAAAATATTTATTATAAAATTATAAAATAACTTTATAAATAATAAATAATTAAATATCATGAATTTATTTTAATTGTAATAAAATTCTTTAATAATATTTCAAGTATATTAGTATTTAATAATTGATTATTTTAATTTCAATTTATTTTTTTACTTAATTATTAATTATTATATATAATATATTACATTACATATATAAATTATAAAATTTTAATTTTAATTTTTAATTTAAATCCGGTTCAACCGCAGTTTAATCGCGGTTCAACCACTACTGCGGTTCAACCACTAACCCATGACCCATAACTTCCATCAATTTAATGACCGATTCGATTTTCTGAATATTGACAATGACTGCAGAAAATTTACAAGGGAAGAAATATGGTTCCTTAGAAGTAAATAGTAACGCATCACTGAAACTCAAGTTACTATTGTAAGTGTTTAGTATGAAAATTTCATAAAAATATTACTTAGGTAAGTTTTCCTCCATTATGACCAAATAACCATATCAAATAAAAAAAGTTTCCCTCCATTATTAACAAAGAAAAAAAAATTACCTATGTCATTCCTGTACTTTATGTATTTTTTCCCCATCATTGACATTCACATGAAAGTTAAAATTCAAACCATGATAAAGTTTATTAATACTTAGTGTGATTAATGTGGTAATTGAGCTATTGCTCTTATTAATAATATTTTGTTAATTTTTTTAATAATTATTAACTTAGTTCATCTCATTTAAGTTGTGAGAAAATTTATAATAATAATAACATTATAAATGAATTTAAAGTGTTAAATTAATTACAAAACATTGTATTGT
>JASKGM010008918.1:0-29176 GCA_034509205.1 Ceratonia siliqua | reverse complement strand
TGGCATTTATTCATTTATTTTTATGCATGTACTATTATAAAAAATTCATGTGGATGGTACAAAAGATCAATTGCAGTAATAATAACATTATAAATGAATTTAAAGTGTTAAATTAATTACAAAACATTGTATTGTTGGCATTTATTCATTTATTTTTATGCATGTACTATTATAAAAAATTCATGTGGATGGTACAAAAGATCAATTGCAGTTTTTTTCTCCTTCTTTTGGCGTAATAAATGCTGTTATGAATGAGACATTTGATATAATATTGTTATCATTTGAACATTTACTAAAGATGATATTATTATCAAAGTGACTAATGTATAAAATATATTATCTTTCAGGTAACACTTGTATTGTAGATATTTTATATTCATGCTAATACCAAAAGCATGATATGTATGAAAAAGCCCATGTTGTTCAAATAGAGTAAATAAGTGTATTACGCTTACCACATTCAATCCTATTTTACTAATTTACTATACATGACCGTCTATATATCACTCTTATTTATGACATTAAAAAAATAATTATTTATACATGAACTTCTATGAATAACATTGTATCCTCTATTATGCTATTAGTTTAATAAAATGATTATTTATATATCTTTTAGTATATTTTATTTCATACCAATAATAAAAATCTTATATACAATGATATGTTATAATTTTGTATTAAGGAAATGACACCATATAAGATATTAATGTTGTTAGTAATTTTTGTAATATTTTATATATTTTTAATTAATTTAATATATAATATTATACATCAATGTAGGAATTAATATTTAGTGAAATATCGTTTCTTTTATGACGCAAGAGGAGCTATGCTAGGGGAGTTACTAAAGACATGTAAGATGTTATTACTAAAGTAATAAATGTATGAAATATATTATCTTTCACGTACCACTTGTTGTAATTTAATTATTTTATATTTATGCTAATATTAAAAGTATGATAGGTAAGAAAAATCTTATGTTGACAGATATTTCACTATTGTAAGTGGTTAGTATGACAATTTCATAAAAATATAGATTATGTACGATAACATATTTTATATTAATTACTGAAATAATATATATGAAATATTACAAAAATAATGAATACGTTAATATCTTATACATTAATAACAGCAACATGAGAGAGTCTTAAACTACATTAAATACAAAAAATATAAAATATCATCATATATAAAAAATTTATAATTGGAGTGAAATTGAAAATAATGAAATATATATGTATTTTATAATTGACCTTCATCCTTGATCCCATTAAAAAATAATAATCATTTTTCTAAATTTATTTAGTAATTAATCTAAATTAAATAGATATTGTCATTAGTAATGTATTGGATGCAAACTAACTTTTGTTGCTATTAGTCTTGGATTGAAACTTGTTTTTTTTCTTTGCTAATAGCATTGCAGGGAAACTTTTTTTTTATATTTTTTTTTCTGTTAGTATTGGATGGAAGGGCAACGTGGGTGAACAGTATGCCATGGTCAATCCTTGATAGATATGTATACATTGAGTTTCATATTTCATACGCTTATCTATTCATACACATATATAATTATGAAGATTTCCAAACTCAAGCATATATTTTGAGAATGGAATAAGATCAATATGTGGGAATCCCTGAGTAATATAAAATATGTAAGATCAAATATACTTTTAAATACATGTACCACCCTATACTTTTTGACATATGATATTATATTACTATATTATTTTAATATGCATATATATGTATAATCAATTATTTATATACTTTTACTTATATTATATTAACTATATATATGTTTTAATAGTCTATATTAATATATATCTATATATTTTATTTTAATACAATTAAGTAAGTTAGATGGTAAAAAATAATTAAACCAAAATATGAAAAATAATTGGTTAATATTATAAAAATAACGGATGTTAGCCTTTAATTAATAATTATTGTGATTTATATTTATAACTTCAATTAAACAATCATGGAATAACAAGCATTACAGTTGACAAAATAGCAATGTGATTATGAGTTTATTAATAGGTTATTATCTTCAGCATTTTAGTTTTGATCTTTTGGAATAGTAGATATACGTTTATTAATATGTTATTATCTTATGCATTTTAGTTATAAAATTAGTTGACAAAATAGTAATCTGATTATGAATTCACATCATTGGCAATCATTAGAAAAATAATATTTGCAAATTATAAATTAAAAAAAATGTTATGAAGAATTAATTAGGTGTTGCTTGGGGGACTTACATATAATGCAACCAAGCCACTAGCTCCTACATTCTACACGTGTGAGTTGACGTTGATGTGTTAGATCCAGACTGATAAAAGTCACATGGCTCTGATGTGGCAATGCCACCAATCCTTCTCCTTGGCTTTATTGTGCAAGGGATCCTCTCTCCTCTTGCATGCATTGCATGTTAATATTTTTTCTTTATTGTAAAGCATGGATAAATCCTTTATTTATGGGTACACATTTGATTTGGCTACAACATTGATTATCTGCTGCTCTGTGTTTTTTTACTTACCTCCATTTATAATCATTTTATTAAACTAATAACATAATAAAGAATAAAATATTTTGCAATTAGTTTCATATTTTAAATAAATTTATAACCTTATCGTTATAATAAATCTCCACACAACTTGAATGAGATAGACTTTATTAATAAATATTAATACATAAAATGCATTAAATTAACACTTTATAATTAAATTTTCTAATTTATTGTTTTTGTTTTTGTTAAGAGGTGTCACAATGTAACAGTCGCGAAAAAGGCGATGTCATGACCTCAAGGTGACAAAAGGGAAAAACACAGAGATAACAAATGAAGTTGCCACCAATTAATTAGAAGAATAATTGAGATACTTTTAAAAAACCAAATACTGGCCCTTGGAACCAGATGATGGGTTCGGGAGTTTAATTACTTGTGGGGAAGGTGTTAGGCACCCCACAGCATCCATCCATAAGGATGGTTATCCTAAATTGTTTATGCTTAAATTCATTGTGTTTGAATTACTCATTTTTTGTTATTGCGATTTAGAGAAAAAAAAGAAAGAAGTGAGACAACTGGACCTGTCTTACTATGTAAGTGCCTACGTACCCCTGAAGGGATCAAGGTCCACATAGTTCGAATTAATTCGATTAGAATTTTCCTAGGAGAGATTAAGACAATATGGGAAAGTGGATTTCCACATAGAGCTTAACAAAATGGGATAATGTTTCCCCACATAATGTTTGAAAAAGTAAAGATAATATGGAAAAATGAATTTTCACATAAAGCCTAACATAATGGGAAAATATTTCCTCACGTAATATTTAAAGAAGTGAAAACAGTATAGGAAAATGAATTTTCACATAAAGCTTAACAAAATGGGAGAATATTTCCCCACATAATGTTCGAGATGGATTGAGAAATTCTAATGTTGAAATCCAAAAATCTTTTAGGAACCTTGGAACAAAACTGAAATTTGTAAAGTCTAGGGATCAAAATAGCATTTTTTAAAGTATAGGGGTCAAACTAGGATTTGAGAAAGTATTAGGATCAAAACTCAAACTTTTGAAAGTGTTAGGGTCAAAACTCAGATTTTTGAAAGTGTTGGGTCAAACTTGGATTTGGGAAAGTATTGGGATCAAAGCTCAGATTTTTGAAAGTGTTGGGGTCAAACTTGGATTTTTGAAAGTGTTGGGCCATAATCAAAAGCTTTTTTTTTTAGAAAAATTAGAATACAATTCCCAAAAATAATCTAAGGGATATTGGGCCCCTCTCTTTTTCAATTACAACCTTGAATTGAGCTTCTTGAACTTCACTACAAAAATAAATTAAGTGAACTCTTAAAACTTATTTGAATGGGTCCTAAAAAACCTAGATTAAGACGAATGGGCCTTTGAAACCCTATTGAGAATTTCTTTTCATTTCCAGATAATGCTTTTGGGCTTTGAAACCCAATAAACTTAAGCCCTCTATTAACTTGGGCCTTTGGCACACTTGGATAGGTAACCAGAACAAGGCCCTTCAAATCCAAACTATTCAAACTCAATTGGACCAAAAATCTTAGCTAATGGACCCTTGCCATTTTACTTGAGGCAAACCTGTGAGCTTGGGCCAGATACTCATTTACTGGCCAAAATGGTTATCTCAAATAAAAGAAGAACCCCAATCTTGTAGTGAGATTATCTACTTATGACATTCCAAAGACCTTATGAAGTGACGGATATAACCATGAATGAAAAAGAAAAAACACAAAAAACATCACAGTTGTCTATAATAATGGAAGAGGAACCTAGAAGATAAAATAGTTAAGTTAATAGCATCCAAATTCAAGGGTGATGCTACAGATTGGTGGTACCAAATGAAAAGGGATAGGAGAAAGCAAGGAAAAATGGCAATCCAAACTTGGAAGAAAATGAAGCAGTTGTTAATGGGAAAATTATTTCCTTCTGATTATGAATGGAATTTGTTTTTAGTGCATAGAATAGTCGGCAAGATGAACATAAGAGAACAACATCTCGAAGTTATTTGAACAAGGGGGATAATTTGGTTGATTATGATAATTATTTGGAGGAGAAAAGGAATCCGAGAATTTCAATAAATTTTAAGGAGGCAATCTCAGTGGAGGCAACCAATGAAGACAAAAAGCAAGTGGAGATCAAGGATTGGGATGATAAAATTAGTGACATGGAATCAGAAGTGCAAAGATAACATGAACTTCCTGAAGTAGCTGAGCAAATTGTACAAGTACGATGGAGCCTAATGGTACTAAACTTGTAAGTGAAGATTTTGCCCAGAATTCTTTAACGTACCTAAGTATGTTCTTAGTGAGGTTAATGAAAGAAATGTTCTATATGCTGTATTTAGTGGAGATGATAGTGTGGTTGTTGAAATTAATTCAAATAGTGATGAATTTCTTTATAAAAACTCAAACTTTACATGTGCTATTGGAAGTAAAGTTGAAAATGAAATTTATGTTGAAGGCAATAATGGTGATAATACTTTATCAGTACAAAATGGAGATAATTCAGACAGTGTTTGGGAGTCCAAATGAAAATGAAGACTCTAATGAGAGTTGCAATGGTGGTAGTACCATATCAGTGCAACACAGGGATGTTCAAATAGAATTTGTAGAAGAGACAAAGGGGTTGAACGAATTGAAAGAAAGGGATCCGGAATTTTCAAAATATCCAAGAAGTTATTTTGAAGAGAATGAGCAAAATAAAAATGAAGAATCATATCTAGACGATAATTTGAGTTATCTTCCCACTGTAGAAAATGACATGAAAACATCCTTTTCAAGGTGTTCTAAGCCTAATATAGTTATGATTCACATCAGTGAAGCTGTAAAGGAGTCTTATAGTAATGACTACTATTCAGAAAAGGCAAGGCGATGCTTAAATTGGTTATCTAATGGTATGAATAGAGCTGGAGGGACTGATATCTCTAGTCCGTTTTGGAGAGTTGTGTCTAATGATGTTATTAAGAATGTTTTTGAGGTAACTGAATTTCATCCTTCAGTTTCATTCAATGGTGATGCTGTTATAAAACTTAAATTATGCCTATGTGTAGTGAAGTTGGTAATCCCTCAGATTTTTGTGATTCTACATAGCAAGCATGATGAAGGGACTGCTAAGATAATTCTGAAAATGAATTCATGAGTCCAAACTTCACAAAGAGCAGGAAGTGATCAGCCTTCGTTGGAGAAGTACTACATCAAAATACTACAACAGGATAACGGAACTTGTGGGTGAGTATGACAGAGGGAGTGTACTTGAAGAACCAAGAAGTAATATATGTTCCAGTAATAGATCAATTGAATTGAACTCAGGTATAGGAACATTGTTTATTTTCTTCACTAGTGGAATTGTGTTTTTGACACTTATAAGTGTGAATGGTTCAACCACACAGTTAATTTTATACTTCCTAGATATGGATAAGTTATCAACAACTAAGAGGTGTATACTAATCAATTGTGCTAAGTATGAAATGTTGAACAAAGCATTAGAGGCCTTTAGTGACCTTGGAGATGTCGTTGCCTATAGCTGCTCAGAACTGAGTTTAATTTTACCAGGGGATGAGGAGGTAGAAAATTGGAGAAAACACTGCATGGGTATTGTAAGGGCAATACTCCAAATTAAGAACTCATTGCTTGATGCTCTGCAGAAGGTAATACAGAGCCTAAACAGATCACTGTTCATATATGGCAGTTTTGAAGACTCCAAGCAATTCCATTTCTGTATCAGTTGCGTTACCAATGTAGAAAATTTAGAATTTCTTAAATGTCCCACTCATGAGAGTTGTCATCATATGCAATACATTGGAGTGACAGCGAAGGAGAATGACCCTGAAGATTTTAGGTGCCTTTTTGGTAAAATTTTGAAAAGTGAAACTAATTATCGGAATGGAATCCTCCCCTTGAAGTTCACTGAAACGTGTGATGAACTAACAGTTTTTCTTAAACTTCCCGTTGAAGTTGTAATTTCCTATGTATGGATTGATGACATAATTGTTCACAACCAATTTGTTGAACAAGCACATGCAAGCAACTCTAACTTGAGAGACATATTGAGCCTTGCCTTAATTAATATTGGAGAAGATATTAACATTATCTCTGAAATTTTGATTATTACTAAGGAGATCAGTGTAGTGGTTGGTACAAGAATTTTACAAGGGAATTCTGTTACTGTTATGTCAGGCCTAACTAGTCAAGTAGGTGTTTTGGGTGATGTAAATATATCTGTTGATTTCACAGTTGATGATTATGTGGTGCTTGGACCTTGGCTAGACTGAATGGATGATGTTCTAGATAATGTAGCCATCTTATTTAATGATGATTCAGTTTGTGAGGTCGTCATGGCAGATCTGTTGCATCTTAAACTAATTTCTAAGAATATCCTTGAAGAGGTACATTTCCCTTATTATCCTGGGCACTTACAAGGGATAGCTTTCCATCAATTCTTAAGAGCTCCAGATGGCAATCTAGCTTGTCAAAACAAATTAATAAGTTGGAAGTTCCATTTACGAAGGTCATGATAGGATCAATATTTATTTGTTGGATAGCTGCTACAAGTCATGGACCACCTAAAATGTTGTATCCAGACAGTAACTCAAGGGTGAGTTCTCTCCAAGTAGGGAAGACTAATGTAGGACATCATGCCTTAGTCTACCTGTCTTGCCTGGATATGATGAAAATTAAAGAAACGAATGTGGTTGCTTTAAGTTTACTGTTGTTTCTCTGTTTGGTCTTTTATTTGTAGTGTTTGTTAATTATGTGTTACATGTTTTATATGATGTATTTCTAGTTCTGTAATAGTTGTTAAGTGTTAAGGGCAGAATTGTAATTTTGGGTTCCTAGACATTTCTATATTAGTCTATTGGCTGTAATCAGGAATTATCAATTGGAATATCAGAATTTCTTCTCTGTTTTGAGCCCGATAGCTCTGTTTCTCGAGGTACTGTTCATGTTACAGTATATTCGCACCTAGAACGTAGATTCCAGTGATTTCCACTGGGCCGTTGAGCTAAGTTTTTATACTACCACTCTTCTCCTGCATCAGAATCTCACCACACTGATAAAGGGATCATATGCCTCTTCTGCAAGGTATGCCAAAGTTGTTCTAGAATGAATAATGCTACCTCAGCTGCTTGATGTTGCAAAAACATCTGAATCAATTGGTAAAATTTGGCCATTTACAAAGATGCTCTGTAGATTTAAGTTGTAATGAGGCCTAAAATATTGGCTAAAGAAGCAATTAGTCAAAATGCTTATACCAAAGAAAATGCGAGTCATTTCAGTACAAACGCCATTTCTAAGTAAATGCTTAAATTTTCAAATTCCTATTTGACTTATCTATAATATTTAAGGATACAATAATGATTAATACTTTATAAGATGGTAATCCTTGACACAATTGTAACATCCCAATTTGTGCCTCCATTACCATAAGAAAGGTCGAAGTCAACTTTAAGAGTTCTCCAAGCACCACATGACACTCAGGTGGTTAAGACCAATACACCTATAACAGGTTGTTGGCCTGGTTATCAAATTGGCAGCAACTAACAGCAATAAACTAAAATTTGCTGCCTTTCGGTAGTGAATGGGCTTATATAAGTAGGCATCCTTCTAAAGGGAAGGATGAGAGTCATTCCCCTCTATCAGTCTTTAAGGTTCAATCTTTTCCTGACACAAGATAAATATAACACCTAATTTACCATTAACTAAACTTAACATTGAACTTGCTCAAGGCTGCAAAATCATATACATACAATACAATCTTAAGTTTTAGAACTGAAAATTGGTAAGAAATGTCAAGATGCCTAATAACATAACACCCTCTTACCCCAAAAAAAAAAAAAAGCAAAAAGCAAAGCTCCATACTTTTTCTATTCTTTAGTACTTTTCAGTTTTAGTATTAGGAGACAGTAATACATCAATATGGATCAGTTTATCCATAGGTTAGCAACGCATTGAGTCAGACAGGAAATGAAATCCTAATCCATTTAAAGTTGTGCAGTTCTGTAATACTAACATATATAAGTAAACTCAGTCTTCATAAGCAGAAATGCAAATATGATCAGATAACTTGTTAAACAAGCCAGAAGCATTTGACTAAAGAAACAGAGCAAGCATGCCAAGAACCAAAGCAACGCATAAAAAAGCTAGGAAATGATAATTAAGCTATTCAAAAAAGACCCATACAGTTGTTGCATCAGTTAAAATACTAGCAGAAATCTTCTTGTTCCTCAATAACAAGACATCAATAGCTATGACAATCTTAGGCAAAATATTTAGAATATATTAAATAATATATAATAAATTTAGTTGAGGTCAATATTGTATTTCTTTTATGGAAATAGTCTAATAGACTTGAACTATCATACATTTTCTACCCCCTAAAGTATGGTGCACGAGCTTCTCGAGTCCAAACATTCTATTAAACTGAGAACTCACTGAATTTGATTCCTCTTTCTGAAAGAATGATACAAATTTCTGCTTCTAAGCAAATGTTTCCACAAGGTTGTTTAAAAGGTTCTCAACTGTGATTTTCATAGGCCTTGTTCCTGTGCTTCTAAAACAATAACACAAGAATAAATCATCAAGTATTGTACAAAATAGCTCCTATATCAAACATCAGTGTATCATCAAAAACCATTTACTAAAAAAAAATAACACATAAAGTTAAAGTAATAGACTTAATTGTTTTCTAATGCATAACAGAAAAGGGAACATATTGCAAACTTCAAAGTATATATTGACCAACATCAAAGAACGCTTGTTCATCAAGGAAGTAAGATCCAAGACTGTCAAGGCAAACAATATGTCAAATATAAAACTGTATAGAAAGATTTATGCACAAATTAATTAAAATAGGATATCCTAAAGAGTAAAGACATAGTCCCAGCAGACTGTTTATCTATCTAGTAGAAAACTAGTTTTTCTTAAAGTAAACCAATTTCAGCAATTATATAAGTAATTTCCTCTAGTTATCAATTAGTATAGCAGTATTCAGGCTTCTAAACGTACAAATCATATTAAGGAAGCTCAATAATCAAAGGGGGGAAACAAGAATGATAGAACAAATTAACAACAAACAACCAAAAAAATCAGAAAAGAACTTACTTCCAGTAAAGGTGAATATCTGGTAAGTAATTAATAAAGCATAGGAGAGGAAAGCACAAAAAGTAAAGAAACAAATGATAATATAAATAAAGGAGCACTCATGTTAACCAAATACGTATTTTATAGAAAAACTGACTTTATAAAAGGGAAATGAAAAGCCTAGTAGACTATATACACTTACTATTAAATATTCTTAATATGCTTAAGTATAACAAGATTTCAAGTGTAGTTTCACTATGTATATGCTTCAACTATGGTTTCTCACTCATTATGGCATGAGCGAAACTAGCCTCCAAATTTTGGAAAACAATTAACAAATAAACTTGAATATTCTAATATACACAACCATTTTAATAGGGTCATAAGAATCATATGTCCTATCAGATCTAGCAACACCTTTTGAAGATAACATATGACTTGCCCGTTTGTTGCACAATATTTCAATAGAAGGCCTAATCTTTTCCAAGGCTTCAATCCATATTGGATAGTTCCATCCCCAACTACTAAGTTTGCAAGTGCTTGAATACAGCTTGTAATATAAGTTGTTCTATTTGTCAGGTTCCCATCTTTGGTTGGCTCACTTGCTAAAGTAATTTTGGAATATCAATGATGAAAAATTTTTAGATAGTTGATTGCATGCTCCAAGGTACTAATTATTAACGTGAAGATGTTACATATTTTGAAATTGGCAACAAAGTACTTAAGTATGGAATCATCGACAGGACATGTGAAATGCATATTGCAAACTTTGTTCCTGTTCTAGACAACAATACTTACATAAGCTTACAGTCCTTAATAGCAAGATTGAACATACTATTTAAGATCCTTATATCTCCTTGAAAATACTATTTAAGATCCCAAAAGAACATAGCATCAAAATAAGCTAACAATCTACATTTCTTTCCAACAGCAAATAGCCAAGAAATAGAGCTTCTAATAACAATATGTGGAAGAATAGGTCATCCCTTGACCAAATGCTCAGATTACTTAAATATATCATTAAGTGAACTTCAATAAATTGGTAGGCCAAAAATTGAAAATAGAAGAAAAACATTGGATTTAAGAAACACACACAAAGTAGGGGGGAAGAGTTCTAATATCAACACCTATAAACAAACAATATCAAACTAAGAAATAAAACCATAATGAGAATAATCAATGAGAATATCATGACCATATCTCCCATTTAAAATGCCTTGTGCCTCCTATGCTTATTCATGTTTGCCTTGTATTTTGCATTAAATGCTTCAAGTCTCTTCTTTACTTATTCCTGGACTGTCTGAACTTGCTTTGCCATGTGATTAGCAGCAACACTTAAGCCTATAATTTTTGGTAGTGCATGCTTTGGAACCTTTTTATAGATAATTATAAAGAAAGGTAATGCTCTAGTGGAGCTATGAATTGCATTATTATAAGATAACCCAGCTTGTGCCAAAACGAAATCTCATTACATCAATTTATCTTCACAAAAGCTACGTATAAGATTTCCCAAAGTTCTATTGGTCGCTTTCATTTGTCCATCAGTTTGTGGGTGAGTTGTGCTGCTAAAATTCAAAATTACATCAAACCGCTTCCATAGGGTAAGCCAAAAGTGTGAGAGAAACTTAAAGTCTCTGTTAGAGGTGATAGTTTAGGTAACCATTTGAATTCTTACAATCTCTTGGAAAAATAACCTTGCAATATGAATAGTATTAGAAATCTTTCAACGAAGGATAAAATGAGCCATATTTGAGAAGATATCAACTACCACAAACACGGAATCCACCCCGCATTCAATTCTTGGTAAACCCAAAATGAAATCCATTGTCAAATCCTCTCATATGTCTTCCAGTGTAGGTAGTTGTATATAAAGTCCTATTTTTTGTGCTTGGCCCTTAGAAACTTGGAAAACAGGGATTTTCTTACTAAGTTCCTAACATCATTCTTTAGTTGTGGCCAATAATAACGTTCTTCTACATTAGTTATTGTCTTGTCTCTTCCAATATGTCCACTAAGTCGTCCTCCATGTAAGTCACAAACAATCTTTCTCTAAGAGAGGCTCTTGGAATACACAATTTATTTCCTTTGAATAAGTAGCCTTCGTATACATGAAATTCACCAATGGGTTGCTTTGTGAGATGCGTCTCCCATATATCCTTGAAATCATCACATCTCATATAATTCATTTAGGCATTCAAACCTACCTACTTCACATGTCAAAGTTACGAGTAAAGTAACCCTTCAACTTAAAGCATAGACAACACAGTTAGAAGCTCTAGACTTGTGCTTGATCACGTATGCAAATTGCTCTAGGTAAGATGCCTTTCTTACATGCATTTTGTTTAAGTACTTTTGATTCCCTAAATGCTTCAAAGATTCATGATCAAAGTAAATTATGAATTCTCTAGGGATTAAATAATATTCTCATTGACGTAATGTTTGCACTCTGACATATAATTGTTGCTCATAAGTTAATCATTTCTTTCATGCTTCGATAATTCTTTCTCTTAATTTTACCTTCCTTTGAGAGAACTGCTCCAATTCCGACTACACTTGCATCACTTTCCACCTCAAAAAGTTTTCCTAAGTTATGTAGTGCTAATAACGGTGCAATGGTAAGCTCTTCTTTAATTATTCCAAAACTCTTCTCAACTTCTTTATTCCATTGCCATTTCCCTTTTTTTAAGGTAATTAGTAATTAGGGCAATAATACTACTGAAGTTTTGAATGAATCTTTTGTAAAAAGTTGCCAACCCTGGGAAACACCACACCTTTGTGATGCTTGTTAGTGCTGAACAATCTTTGATTGCATGAATCTTCTCTTCATCATGTATATCATAAGCATTTATAACAAATCCTAGGAAAATTAAGCGATCAATTATGAAGTTTCATTTCTTCAAGTTAACGTTTAACTTCTTGTCACGTAGAATAGTCAGATTTTCTCGCAAATGAGTTATGTGGTCATCTTTACTTCGAATATATACTAGAATATCATTGTAGTATACCACCACAATTTCCCAATAAAGGTTTTCAACACCTTATTCATAAGACTCATAAAAGTACTTGATGCATTTGACAACCTAAAAGGCATCACCAACCACTCGTATAAGCATTCTCTAATTTTGAAAACTTTTTTTCACTTGTCCATACTCTTATATAAATTTGATGATATCCTCTCCTTAAATCAATCTTAGAAAATATTATTGATCCTTGTAGTTGATTTAACATGTCTTCTAATTAAGGTATTGAAAAATTATATTAGACATTTATTTTGTATGGCGCGATTATCCACACATATATGCCAACTTTCATCTTTCTTGGGGGTAAGCAATGCAAGGACTACACTAGGGCTCATACTCTCTTTAATGTGCCCTTTACAAATTAGCTCTTCAACCTTGTATTTTAAGAATCTCATTCTCTTTACTCTTTAGAACTCATGCAATAATGAGGCAAGTTTGGTAAACTAGCTCTAAGAACTACTAGGTCAATGTGATGTTGAATATCTTTCATTGGTGGAAGTTTATCTACTAATTCATCAAGAATGACTTTTGTGAATTATTCCAGCAATGGTTGTATTTCTTGTGGGGTACCTTCTCCATTAATTTCTTCTACCTTTACAATAAGTGTGAAGGTTTCTTGAGCTTCCTTGGAGTCCTTAATGAATTCCTTTTTTGAGTTGCAAATTGTGAAAAAATATTTCCCTTCCACTTTGGAAGTTTTAGGTAAACTTTCTTTCTTTCTAGTTTGAAGAATTGCAATCTTCTAATCATCCCATAAGAAGATATAAATATTCTTGCCACAATATGTTTCATCCATATCATGTTGCTAAGGTCTCCTAAGTAAAACGTGATAAGCATCCATGACAATTACATCACAGATAACTTTATCCTTATATGTTTTCCTAATTGAGATTGGAACTTTACAAGTTTCAATGACCTTAATGATTAGTCCTTTCTTGATCCATCCAATTTGATAAGGTGGTAGATGAGGCCCTGTTGGAAGTTTTAAATGTTTCACTAGCTTCTTTGATACAATGTTTTCACATATTCCATTATCTATGATTAAATCACACACTTTGTGATGAAATGAACATTGTGAATGAAAAAAGTTGGTGCGTTGAAACGAAACTTCTTCCTTTGGAATGTATAGCAGCCTACGTGTGACACAAGACACGTGCTCTCCTTCATTTTCGATCTCAACATCTTTCAAGTCATCGTGTTCAAAGGCATCCTCCACTTCTTCATGCAATTATTCTTCATGTTTTACTAAGGTGATCAACATGCATAAGGGTTCTTGCATTGCTTATGTTTGTCTTATTGATTTTATTGTTATGTTTGCAGTTGCATTTACTATTGCTTGTTTATCAACATTGTTAAGGTGTGTTGCTTTACTTGATATTTGCTTCTCTTTGTTCCCATTGGGTCATGCAATTGTAGAAGAGGTTGGGCGTGTAGTTGTTGAGCTTGCAAAAGATTGAGCCAGTAGAATCTTTGCCATTAAGGCTATGTTGTGCAACTGTCTGAACAAGAACGAGAAACATATTTTCTTTAATCTTGAACTTAATTTAGCCCATTGATGGAGCATGTTGTCTGTTGTTCATTAATCTCAGATAAATTGCATCACACAAATAATTTCAGGAATTCTTTAGTGTACTCCATCACAGTTCAATTGCCTTGGACGCAATTTTGAAATTGCTATAAGCAATACTACTCATAGTATAGAGGTAGAAATCTTCCCTTGAGAAGTTCTTTTATCCGATGCCAAGTTCTCATAAGTTGCTTTCTTTGCCTTTGATTGTTGTTTTGTAAATGTCCGACCAAGTAGCTGCCCCTCCTTTGAGCTAGTACACAATGAGTTTTGCTTTTTTTCTGCTAGAACATCCATCATGTAGAAGAAGTTCTCCAATTTATAGGTCCAATATAAGAATTCTTCAATATTAAGGTTACCACTAAAATGTGGAAGATCGATCTTCATGCGGTAGTCCTTACTTCTGATTTACCTTCTTACTCATTAGAAGCCTTCAAATCTCTCATTTTTATACTTCGAGTCTTCACTGAATTCTAGAAGTCTCTATTGTTGATCATATGCTTGATGGTTTTTGCATGGATATGGTGCTTTAGATTCATCACAAACACAGTAGGCTTATTGATAGTTGACAACTTCATCTTCAAAATCTTCATTAATTGGTTGTCTTAGTTGAACTGTAGGATCATGTTGGTTGATAGGTTGGCTACATGTACCTTCTCTGGCACAGTTGTCTCTATCTTCTTCACAAATCTAATTAGCACGCAATCCCAAGTTGTTGAGCATGTCGCGAATCTCCCTGAGTTCATAGGTGACCCTCTCCTCTTGAGTCTACAACACCGCATATAAGGCTTGCATCCCCTGATCACCATCAATAGGATGATTGTCGTCATCTTTAATGTCATCATTACCTTTGCTGCCTATTGCACTATCCAGCTTAATTATAAGTCCAACCCAACAAAAGGAGAGCCCAACCCATCAAAGTAAAGTGCATAATTCTGAGGCCAAGGCAAAGGAGACAACACATAAGGCGGTTAGAAAGCAGAGGACAATTAACCAATGTAGCTGGATGAAAGATTACCAAGTTCGTTAGTGGGGCAATTTGGGGTATTCCATATGTCAATTTTAGGAATGGTCATTAGTTTGTTGCTGCGCCTTTTTGTTTTCCTATATGTGGGTATTTACTGTTGTTTTGTGAAAAGAATTGTTTTGTTTATAATCTCAATATAGAGATTGTGGAGTCATATCCCTTTACTCGAAAGAAGGATCCTGTGTTAGTTAGGTAATACTAACAATTTGGTGCTTTCATTGAGAGAAGAACAATGCCTAAGGGAACAAGAAATGCTAGACTCGAAGAATCCATTAGGGAGAAACGGTGCAATTGAAGAAAGCTCAAGAGGCTACTAATATGAAGTTAACGTTGATTACCATAACTCTGCAAAACCTGGAAGTTGTTGTGTGTGGTCTAGCTAGCTCAAGACAAGAACCACAAGACTATGAGGAAGTGCAGCAGGGTGAAGATGAGGAAGTAATAATGATAACCAGGTTTCAGGGAAATTCGTTCAAGAAGGGAATGCGTATTGAGATTCCCCTGTTCAACGAATAGGAAGTGGAAGAATGGGTATTCAAGCTAAAGGAGTACTTTGAAGTATACAAAACACCCATTGACCAACGAATCAAAATGGCATTGTTTCATATGAGAGGACCAAAGTATGCATGGTATAAGTAGATTTGGGTGAACTCTCTAGTTCAGTCTTGGGACGAATTTTTAGGGGCCTTGAAATTACGATTTGGTTCTTCTTTATATGAGAACCCGAAACTAGCATTGAAGGAGTTGACGCAAGAGGGAATTGTGGAAGAATATCTAGCTCGGTTTGAGCAAATTTTGACTAAGGTCACTGGACTTTCAGAATAGTGGCTTACCAGTTTTTTTATCGCTAGACTTTAGGAATCTTTAAAGTGTGAAGTTCTATTAGCTCAAACCACTTCTTATTTCCATGCCACATCATTGGCTAAACTATATGAGAGGAAGCAGCAGGCTCTTCGGGTAAACTCATTTAAACCATATACTCCTACATTTTCAAAATTTGCTTATAGTCCTGCTACAACAATAACATCTGGAGCAAATAGAACAACCCAATTAACCTTGCCACTAAAGTCAATTCATAGCCTATAGTCACCCACACTCAATCCTCTACTGGGTCAAGTAACCCGGACAAGCTTAACGCTATGAAATGACAATCTACCTAGATAAAAAAAATTTCTCCTGTTGAACTAAAAGCTCAGAGAAATATAGGGCTTTGTTACTATTGCGACAATAAATACCATCCGGGACATCAATGCAAAGCAGCTTGTTATTTATTGGTAGGAGTTGATGAATTGGAGGAAACCATTGCTCAGTTAACCACGAAATATGCTGGTGTTCAGAAGGATGAAAATAAAAAAGGTTCAGAAGAAATTGAAATGGTGCATGAGATTAGCCTTAATGCTCTTACGGGTCAATATAACTCTACTCCTATTAGGTTGCTAGGTAAAATATTTAACTGCAACTTGCATATACTAGTAGATAGTAGGAGTACCCACAATTTGATTCAACCAGTAGTGGCTAAGAAATTGAGCTTGCCTATTTCCAACACAAAACCACTTAAGGTTTATATAGGGAGTGGTGATTTTCTACTTTGTGACACAAAATGCACTCAGGTTCCTCTTCATATACAGGGACACCAATTTTTCATGGATCTATACATTTTAGACATAGAAATTGCAGAAGTGGTGCTAAAGGTACAGTGGCTTGCTTCATTGGGGCCTATTCTTACATATTATCAGAATTTGACTATGCAATTCTATGTCAACCAGCAACATATTCAATTAAAAAGAGTTAAGCATTAAAGCGAACAACCTCTTGCTCTTAAAATTCTAATGAAGATGGCTAAATCTGAATAGATAGCCATTTGTTACCAACTCAAAATGGAAGAGGTCTCAACAAATTTTCTGTTTTAGGACATGCCAGAAGTTATTTCTCAGGTGTTAAAAGACTTTGCAGTAGTTTTTCAAGAACCCAAGGGGTTGCCTCCTACAAGACCTGTGGACCATCAAATTCATCTACTACCTGGATCCAATCTTATTAATGTTAGGCCCTATAGGTATCCACAATTCCAAAGATCTGAACTAGAAAAATTAGTAGCAGAAATGTTGAGCAATGAAATCAATAGACCCAGTCACAATTGTTTTTCATCTTCAGTGCTCTTAGTTAAAAAGAAATATGGAAGTTGGAGATTTTGCATTGATTATAGAGCCCTCAACAATATAGCTGTGAAGGATAAGTACCACATCCCTACCATTGATGAGTTTTAGATGAACTTTAGGGTGTTGTAATTTTTTCGAAATTGGAGCTACGTCCAGGGTACCACTTGATCCTAATGCATGCAGATGATGATTACAAAACGACTTTTAAAACTCATATGGGGCACTATGAGTCTAGAGTGATGCCATTTGGTCTCACAAATGCTCCTGCTACCTTTTAGGCAACCATGAATGAAATCTTTAGACTATATCTCAGAGCCTTTGTGGCAGTATTTTTCTGTGACATTTTGGTTTATAGCAAGAACATGGAGGATCATATCACCCATTTAATCATGGTTTTGCAGGTTCTACAATCACACACTCTCTTTGGCAAGTTATTCAAGTGTACTTTTGGCCAATATTCTATTGAATTCCTTGGTCATATTGTGTCAGCAGAAAGGGTAAAAGTATATCCAAAAAAAATAAAGGCTATGGTGTAGTGGCCTTAACCTAATTCCCTTAAACAGTTAAGGGAATTCTTAAGACTCATGGGCTACTACCAAACATTCATTAAGGGCTATGTTCAATTAGCTTTTCCTCTCTCAGAACTCCTCAAAAAGGGCAAGTTTAAATGGAGTGGTGCTGTGCAACAAGCCTTTGAAGTTCTCAAGCAAACGATGACTGAAGCACCAGTATTATCTTTACCTAATTTTGAGAAGGAGTTTTGGGTCAAAATTGATGCATCTAGGCAAGCTATTGTGGCAGTCATGACACAGGACAAACACCTCTTAGCTTATTTCAATAAAAAGATAAGTCCTAGAATGTATGTAGCTTCAGCTTATGTCAGAGAGTTATTTGCCATTACTCAAGTTGTGAAAAAGTGGAGGCATTACTTGGTCGGGAGGAAATTTCTTATTATAACTGATCATAAAAGCTTATGGGAATTAATGACCTACGTGGTACAAACTCCTAAACAACACCATTATCTGAGTAAGCTTATGGGTTTTCACTACACTATTGTGTACAGGAGTGAGGCAGCAAATACAGTAGCTGATGCATTGTCTAGGTAGCAAATTCAAGGTAAATTCTGTGCTCTAATTACTGTGGAACTAACCTGGCTTAAGGACATGAAACAAGACAATTTGTCTCATCCAGATTTATTAGAGCTGCATAATAAGTTAAGGGAAGGAGTTATTTGCAGAATATTGTGAACAAGGAGAGATTATGTTTTTCAAAGATAAAATATGGTTGCTTGCTTCTAGTTCCTTAATACCTCAATTATTTCATCAGTTCCACCTTTCATCTATTGAAGGTTATGAAAGGGTACAAAAGACTTTTCGTAGACTTTCAAAATTTGTCTTTTGGCCTGGTATGAGGAGTACAATATTTCAAAATTTTTCTTTTGGCCTGGTATGAGGAGTACAATACAGAACCTTATAAGAGAACGTATAGTGTGCCAACAAACCAAATACCTACCCCAAAAATAGCAAGGCCTGCTACAGCCTTTACCAATTCCAACTTTGGCTTGGATAGAGGTTTCTATAGATTTTATTGTAGGATTACCAAATTCAAATGGTTATAGGGCTATTTTAGTGGTTGTCAACAAATTAACCAAGATGGAACACTTTGCAAGCCTGAAATCAGGGTATACTGCAAGTGTAGTGGCTTCGGTGTATGTAGACAAACTGGTGAAACTTCATGGATTTCCTAAGGTCATTATATCAGATAGGGACCCAGTTTTTCTTAGTACTTTATGGAAACATTTGATGCAACTCAATGGCACTAAACTACATTACTCTATAGCCTATCATCCTCAAAGTGATGGACAAACAAAGGTAGTCAATAAAGGTTTGGAGCAATATCTAGGGAGTTTTGTCTTTGATCAACCCATTCCATCATTCGTCTACTGGCATGTCCCCATTCATGGCTCTTTATGGGTACAATCCTTTTCCACTTCCTGGTTATGTCCTTCACAGCACATATGTTGACTCCTTAGATGCTCATTTACAATTCAGAGACAATCTTATACAGCAACTTAAAGCTAATCGACTTCACGCTCAGAAACAAATGAAGACCCAAGCTGACAAAAACAGAAAAGAGAAGGAATTCAAAGTAGGAGAACTAGTGTTTGTCAAGCTACAGCAATATAGGCTGTCACTAGCCAAGAGGCTCAACTTCAAGCTGTCATTATTATGGACCTTACAGGGTGTTAGCTAGGGTAGGCCAGATTGCTTATCGATTGGAATTGCTTGACTCATGTAGAGTGCATCTAGTTTTTCACGTGTCCCTACTCAAACTGTTTAGGGGATCATATACTGATGTGTTACCTGATATTCTTGATATTCATCACTTGCTAGAATTATACCCTCCTGTTATAATTGACAAGAGGCTCATGGACACCGAAGAAAGGCTACATTTGCAAATTTTGATGGAATGGTCCAACTCACCTAGGGAGGAGGCCACTTGGGAGGATTGGAATACACTACAAAATCTGTTTCCTACTTCAAACCTTGAGGACAAGGTTTTGTGTGAAAGGGAGAGTATTGTTGCACTATCCAGCCCAATTCCAAGTCCAACCCAGCAAAAGGAGAGCCCAACCCATCAAAGTGAAGTGCAGAATTCTGAGACCAAGGCAAAGGAGATAACACATCAGGCGGTTAGAAAGCAGAGGACAATCAAGCAACCCAATTGGATGAAAGATTACCAAGTTTGTTAGTAGGGCAATTTGGGGTATTTCATATGTCAATTCTAGGAATGGTTGTTAGTTTGTTGCTGCGTCTTTTGGTTTTGATATATGTGGATATTTGCTATTGTTTTATGAAGAGAATTGTTTTGTTTGGAATCTCAATATAGAGATTGTGGAGTCTCATCCCTTTATTTGAAAAAGGGGTCCTGTATTAGACAGGTAATACTAACAATGCTCTTCATTTCAAATTGGTGACTTAGCTTTGATACCACCTAAAGTAAGACATAAAAGTGTGCCATATTTTTTCAAGCAAACACCTTTAAAAATATGTAAGGGAAATAAAATTATAGGGCACAAAATATATAATAAGAATAAACCAATATTTTATTAATAAGAAAGTGATAATTAAAACACCCAAAGAGATAACATATTTATATAGGTTCTAGGATCTAAACCTACTGAGAAATAAACGATTTGGAACTTATTTCAATATATACTACTTTAATAAAATAACTATCACTAAAACTAGCAAGGTAGGACTTCTTAAAAATATAAATACATTTAAATACTGATAAGGAACTAAATAAAATAGCTAATTACATGACTCTTTATTTAAGTTTACACTATCAATCTTGTCCATAAACACTTCGGCTTCGAGCTTCGCATCAACATGCATTTGCTATCCATTTTCATGCTATGAAAATAATAATGTAATGCTACACAATATATTATAAATTTTTTCTATGTACACTATATTTTAAGGGTCTTACTACTCTACAGTCTCATTGTTGGGACGGTATGATAACTTTAAAATTTTTAAAAAATTAAATTTTAGCTTTTTAAAAAAAATTTGAATTTTTTTAATAATAATAAACTAATGATAAATTTTATAAAAAAATCAAAAAAATAAAAAAAAAATTTCAAAAAAATATATAATCATTTCAAAAAATTTCAAAAAAATCACTATAAATAAAAAACTAATAAATAATATAAACAAAAAAAATTAATAAAAAAATCAAAAATAAAAAAATAAAAAATAAATTTGGGGGGACTGTAGCTTAGTCCCCCCTATATTTTAAGTGAATTTATCTAAACTTATATTTAATCAAACAGCTACATTAGTTTTAGACATTTGTGATATTGATAACTATATAAAATTATAAATAACAATTTTCGGCATTTTTGTCTTGGGTGGAAATATTGACATTCTAAAATATTTATTAACACTTCTTCCTAACTAACTATAATTGTAGTTTCCTAAAACACCCTTAACTCAATTTTTTTTATTATATAAGACAAATATTTAACTATTTAGAATTATATTGTCCATAGACACTCCTAATTTATGCTAACATTTTCACACTTAATTAATCTTAAGTTAATTTTTTTAAAAAAAAATTACTTATTAAATTTATTAGAATTTTTTTCATAAAAATATTAATTATAAAGCAAAAAGATAAAAAATTTCTTATAGCTCAAATATCTAAAGAGAATAAACACGTTTTATATGATAAAAGAGTAAACAATTTCTTTGAACAAGAACTATTATATATCCTATAATTTCATTAAATTTATGAAGATCAAAACACTTGTAAATAATTTATAAGTATCTAAATAATTTATTATTTTTATATTCAAAATTTATTTAGAACATTTTTTTAATACTTTGTTGTGTGTTAACAATTACGGGACAAGAAATGCTAATCATATATATATATATATATATATATATCAGTTAATGGGATTTCATTCAAGAAATAGAAACTTGTTTAAGTACCAGTACATAAAATAGTTTAACATTCCTTAACATTTTTTATTCTTGCTTTATCTTCAATTTTCATTAAGACTCCGCATTAAAACTAAGTTCCAAATGTGGATCTGGATTTGAATCTCGATCTTGAATACAGGAAATAATTTTTTATATATAATACATTAAATAATAAAAATGTTTTTATTATATTACTCAAATAAAAGGCTTTCCTTTCAAAAAGAACATTTTTTATCAAAAATATTTTCCAAGCCATTTTTTTTAAAAAAAATAAAGGAATCTAAATTTGTCCCAAGATTCGTTTCGGGACTGGTGGTCTGTGCTAGTATATCTGTTGTCAAGCAGGGTCAGAATGAAGCAGGAAAGTGGAGTTCGCTGTCTTTATTTTATGGCAATTAATGACAAAACCAACAACACTCAGTGAAACCCAAGCCATATTCTCCAAGTGACTTTTTCTCATAAGTCATAGATCCGGTATTGGGATGTTTTGTCGAGGTTATTCTCCTAGTTTCCATTAAATAATGAAATCTTCCTTTCTCTCACTATATATATACATATACAGGGGAATTGAAAAAAAAAGAAAGAGCTAAAACAATATGTATTTAAAAAATAAACGAGATAATATAAAAATTTTAAATAAAATAATTATGTCATATATATATCTATAAATATATAAAAAAAATTTAAGAAAATGACTGTTCCTAATTTATAATACCGATTCTTGCCCATATATGTATAAATAGATAAAATTAAAATACTTAATAAAAATAAATCATCGTGGCACATATCTTTTCAATCTCTCCCTTGCTCCAATTTCACAGTAAAAATCCCAATCTTCATTTTCTTTTCATTTCTCAATCAATATTTCCTCATATAAATTTTCTGTCCTGTCTTTTTGCCTCTTTCTCTTCAAGAAGTTGATCTAACGTGGGAGGTGGTGTAAATAAACAAACTATCATAATTTTACTTTCTTAGGTCAAGATGTAAGGAGTTCTGTTGTAAATTTTTTAATGTCAAAAAAATAATAATACCAAAAAAACCATTAAAATTGGAGGAAATGAAAAAATTAAAATATACACAGATTAGTTTGACCATTCCCTAACCACAATAACGTTACACTCGGACTTTGTTTCTTCAAATCTCATAAACTCACTTCACCTCGTTTCACATTATTACATTTATCACATCACATTAAGTTTTAACTTTTTTGAACAAGACACAGTGAATTTGTAAACGATATATTTATAATACTAACATTTTTCCTATATATTTGACTAAAAGAAATCCATTACTCTTTTTCTACTTTTTGCCTATAAATATCATATCTCCCGTTATTAGTAGTCACTGACCCTTAGCTTCGACATTCGAGTTACTAAAGTAAAACGTACACAATTAAGGACGTGTGAATCCATATATAAGAACACAATATAAAAGTTCTCATACATACCAATTACAAAGGCCAGCATTTATAGCGACCATCAAAAGAAAAAGATCAATAACCATCACAACTGAGGACAGATATATTGTTCAGTCCAACCTTCTCAATAAATATGCAACTTGAACTTCCTTTGTCAATGGCATGATCCAATCACCGTAAAGATCAGCAACCAGGCTTGGTTTTATTTTGTAGACTGGCTGAACTTGATGGTCCTTAGTATTCATAACCACTTCCTGCCCATAAGTCTTGGCCTTCATTTCTACTCTCCTTTTAATTGCCTCCTCAACTTCAGGATATGTTAGCATATTCATCAACTTATCCTTGTCCTGCAATGTCACCTCAATGGGACAAAGTTGATTCTGTGAAAACCCAGCTAGCAGAAACATGCAAATGATACGCCAAAAGATTTATCCTTGCAATAAAAGTACCAGCAGCTACATACTTCTCAAACATGCAAGTTAGTTGTCGCATGTCCATCAAAATCAGTATAAATAGCCAAACAGATTTTACAGGATCTCATAAATTATGGTATAAGAATGATGATCATGAGTACTAATTTGATGAACATGTTTACAATTCCAAGCAGATTTACCACTATTAGCAAAAGTATACTATTGAATTTCTTCAGATGAAAATAACAAGAGTTGCATGGAAGTCTGACCCTATGATAGGCATTTGTACCTGTGCTATAATGGCTGCTTTATATGCATCTGGTGAAGCCTGAAATTTAGCCTCTGCTACAAATTTTCCATAATGGATTCTCTTTGAGAGAGCCTGCATTCACAAAAAGATAGTAGTTTCCAGCAACCCAAATACCAGACTTTGCCAAGCTATTGATTTGACTAGTGTTTGCTATTGCAGTCTCAAAACTTGGAGGGCCGACAAATGCAAAGTTTTTAAAAAAAAAGCATGTAAATGTTAATGGCTACAATTTGTATTAGTTATTGCTCTTAAGATTTATAACTGGCAATAGCAAAATCATAAAGATCATATCCTTGTAATATTAATAGCCATTAGTTTTCTGTGGCTGATGATCTTCTGCAGAAACAAATAAATCAAATTGATCCTTTCACATGTCAAACTTTTTAAAATATCTGTACATATTAGAGCTTGCCACAAACCTTAGCAAGATTGCATTGTCAGACTCAGGCAAGTATGCCTACTCCATTAATTTCTCAGATCAGGAAACTATCATTCAATGAAAACCTAGAGAGACAGAAAATTTGTGGGCGTCTTCACATAGTACATATTTTAAAACTAAGCTTTCAGCACAACCAAAATTAAAATTTCACTACCATAATCTTGTTTGAATAAGGAAACAGCTGATGTTTATTCTTCTTTAGAATGAACTTTGTAATTCTGTTATGTTACTGGTTTAGCCATATCAAAGCAACAATTGGCCATGATATTGTGCATTTCTAAAATCAATTACCAAAGAAAAGAGAGGGCAAGGAATGAAATGAGGGTAAACCATAACCAGAGTTGGATAAGTAATACTAGATGATCTGAGAACCCTAAATACAGAATAAATTTTCCTTAATTGAAAACATCAATGGGGTGCTACCCCGCTACATATTCAACAGAACGGGAAAAAAATGAAATTAAAAGGTATACCTGCAAGCACATTGTATCACAAACAGCAGTAGATCCGCAATTACCATCATCTCCTTCTTTGACAAGTCGTGGGATGAGATCCCTAAAGTATACTTTCCACACGTTATCATTTATATTAATTGAATCAGCAATAGGATGCAATACCTATTCACAAATTAAGCAGAGATTTAATGACGAAGCAGTTAGCATAAAAAAGATTTAGCAACAACACCATTAAAAATATAAGAGAGAGAACTCATAATGGCAGAATATGCCCTTCAAGTAGGCATTTCTTTATTTAATTGAATCTGTAGACTAATATTATATATCTTCATATTAAATGAGCATACCACAGAAAAGTCTGACAAAGCATTAAGTTGTTAAAATGTTAAGCAGATTGATTTCCATGTTGCAAACTCCTAAATATTGAACTTTTAAATACCTTTATTCTAACTTCAGAAAATTCATAGTTCTGTAGTATATAAGTTCAATGGAAAACCAAAATCTCTATTTAGGGAACAACTTGATTATAGTTCATGCATATTTGATGTCGAACCAGAGAAAAATGAGGAATAAATGGAAAGAAAGAAGGAGATAGAGAGAGAGACAGTAAATAGGGGGAAGAAGTTGATAAATACTCAATACTGAAAGACTGACTGTCGAGTCTACAGAAGGGCCTTTTAAAGAGAGCCCAGAAAATAACCACATCAATTAGAATAAACATGAAAAATAAAATAAGGTAAGAATATCCATGATACAAGCCTAAAAGTAAGTTGCTATGTCTCGCCTGATATATATTTAACATTCCTTATTAGGACCTCCATCAACATTCTTTACCTGAGGGTAATGCAAAGGTGGTAACAATGGTTCAGGTAGGCCATCAGGAAAGAAAGGGTGCTCATCAGGGCTCTTGTATCTACCCACCTTCAGTGTAATGGAAACTCAGTCAGGAAAAATAAACATATATACACAGAAACTTAGTACATTTTGACTTGACCATCACTTTTCAGGCTTAGTTTCATACCTGAGCATGAAGCTTTTCAGTTTCCTTCACTATGTATTCTACCAAAGAGCCGTGGAATCCACCCACGGAGAAGACATCAGGGTCATATGTATCTGCATTGTAACAATATTGTGCTCGCTCCAAAAGGCTAAATATTATGCTATCCTCCTGACGAATTAAAGAATGACGTATACCCTCAAGGGTTAAATTTTCACTTTCATCAACCCTTTTCTTTGTTGGCACTGATCTACATAAAGGAATAAGCTAATTATAAAATTTGATTGACCAAAATGGTAAGAATAAGTGATGGCATCCTTAGAATGAACAACAATTATACAATTTAAGATTTCAAGATGAAGAAGGTGGCGCACCTTCAATCATGTTTCTCTGATAGCATGCAAAGTTTAGTTCAAAGCATGAGTATGAAAATTGATTGAAGATATTAAAAGTTTAAATGTCTTCTCTTGGATTGTTAAGAATCAGCACAACTAGTATTCAATATACTTAGAATTATGAGTAACTAGCACAGGATATGTATAAATAATTCAGGAGACACAGAGGTGCTAGTATCACCTTAATTTTGTATTATTAGAGAACAGAATATCATAGGACATGTTACTCATACAAAGACTATCATCGCCTCACCAACCCAGCGCGGAAAAGAAACAAAAAAATTATGGCATAACAGCTATCTACATTGCAGCAGGTTTCCATATGTTGATCATCACACCAACAAAAGAGGAACGAGTAATGCTGTAATTGTTTCTGATCATGCAGAAATAACAAGCTAAATTTCAGGGTCATTTTCACCTTAGCTAATATAATAATTTCCGTTGAACATGAGAGATGAAGGACTCTTTTAAAGGGAAGAACAAAATAGAGCAATAAAAGTTGGCGACACAATCACAATTGCAACTACAAAGACCCAAAATGTCATAATATCGAATTATAAGCATCTAACGACCCTATTTTCGTAAGATTGTAGAATCATGCCTTTTGAGTCAGATGACAAGGCGAGCCATTAACGTTGAATAAACCAAATTAAATAAATAATAATAATAATCAGAAGCTATGACACTTCACACACAGGTGCCCAATTGCAGAAACGGGCTACAAAAGCATAATCAACAACGAACAAATCCCATCGAATGTACCAAAAGGTTTCAAGAACCCATCAAGAAGTAGAACGCAGTGTGCATACCCAGTGGAAGTGGCAAATGCCTGAAGAGAAAGATTGCGTTTTTTGCCAAAATTGGAACTGGGGTTAACGAGAAACCAAGTTCTGCGTCTTGGGAGGTCAAAAGCGTAATTCGGTCTTGAAGAATCAGACAAAGGCGCAACAGAGAAGGTAGGTGTTAAGAGCTTAGCCTCCATAGGAAAGACAGAGGAAAATGAGTTGTAATAGGAATATACCAAAGAGAGAAGAATTAATACTAATTAGCGTGGGAACTGAGCAAAGAAAGACAACGAAAAGTGGAGTTTGGCGCTCCCGTGGTGGTTGGTGAGGAGGAGGACTCGACCATTAAAAAGGGGTTAGGTGTTGAAACTCGAGACGAAGTAGTAGGTGGAGCGCCCCAGTACAACGTAGACCTTGAGCTTCGTTTCGTGACACTTGGTCTAACGTGTACGGTTCAGTTGGCAACTTTAGGCGTTAGGGATGTCAATACGACAATACCTACTTAGTGAATAGTCGGCGGCTCAGGTCCTCCGTTCTTCAACTTCTATTATTTGATGGGTGTGGAAAATAAATAAAAAATTCTTTTTTATTTTTTTTAAAAATAATTTTTATTTATTTATATTTTTTCTTAAAATAAAATACTGCCATAAGAGTATAACTACTCTTAGAGTAACATAGTAAAGACCTTATTTTATATAAGTTTTTTAATTAAATGCAACAAAATATAAGGATAGTTCGGATGTTATTTAAAAAATGACTTTTATAAAATAAGAAATTAGTTATGAAAAAAGAATGTATTTTAGTAAAATATGAAGTTGTTTTACATTCGGATACAGTAAACAAGAATAACTTCTGAATCAAAAACTGTGTTCAACTGCAAACTATTAAAGAACTTTTGCTTGATAAAATTACTGAAAATAATATGCATAAGAAATTTAAAATTAATATTTAATGGGTCAAAATTTTATTTTTAATTTTAAAATAATAAAATGAATATAAACATGACTAAAAATAATAATTTTTAAAATAAAACAAAATTTTTAAAAGTAACAATTTTGTAAAAATAATCATAATCAAAGGCAAATGAATCAAAGAAATAATATAATTGTATTAAAATATATATTTAATTAAGAAAGTACTTTTTACAAAATATACATACTTAAAATGAATTTTTAATCATATACCTTTTTTAATACTTAAAATATTTATAAAGATTAATTGTATAATGAATCTCTTTTTCTTGGTAAGAGAAGTTACAAATTTGACATTTTCCTTTAATCAGATTTTCTCATTTTCAACTTTCTTTTCATTTAAGAGAGAATGATATCCAAACGCCATTTTTTCTTGCAAAACGAATTCTGTGATCAAAAGAATGACTTCTCTTCTTAGAAAAGGTAATCCGAACGGACCTAAATCTATTTATCTATTACTACTATAAAATAGCAGTGAAGTAAACCAAATGACAGAACAAGAAGATGAAGATCCAATGCAACGTTCCATTAGCATTCAACTACAAGCCCCCAAACATTGCATTCAAGTGAGAGGGAAAATGATCAAATGCAGCATTCGACCGTTGGGGATCTTTCTTGTCCTTAGCTAGTTGACTTCTGTATGATATAACCTTGTCTCCCCCCCAGTAACCCATTGTTGTCACGTGGCATGAGTTGTTGCTTTAGTTGTTTTACTTCATATGTTAACTTAATGTCGCTAGGTTTTAAGTAGCCATTTTAGTGTTGTAAAACTCAGTTGTTGAATGTTAATGAAAAAAAAGGGGACTTTGCTCTCGAGATAGTGCAATATTATTAGCTTAAGGGCTCGAGGTAGACGACAAGAGGTCCTCTATCACAATTTGTCACGCCTCAATTTAGGACACGTGACCGGCGTAGATAATTACCCTTTTTGGTAATTATCTACCAGCCTCACATATCAATGCAGACAATATTATTGATAAATAAATAATAAAGATAAACACGTTTTCATAAAATAATTTCTAAGTCTAAAATTTATTAGAAATTTTGGCAGAGTTTCCCCTGAAATATGGACTATCCCAGGGTACAAACCTGCAAATAAAACAAGGTGGGCATACCCACCACC
>JASKGM010008898.1:22781-39628 GCA_034509205.1 Ceratonia siliqua | reverse complement strand
TTGTTCATACAGAATGAGTTATCAGGCCTTGTAAGTGTGATATATTGCAAAGCACCCATGAAGTATCGTCTTGCTTAGCTAATTATGTAGAAGCTGCCATAAGGGTTGAAAGAGGATTGGCCCCAAACATAGTAGTTTTGTTTAGAAGATCAGTGATATATTTGGCCCAGGAAAGATGAATTACATCTCTATATAGTGATTTCCTTCTCAAAATACACCAAGAATCAATATTCCTTCTCTATATAGTTATTTCAAGGATTACTTCAATTTCATAGCTCTAAGTATAGGTTTATCATCCCACACTTTCCTAGCTTCCATAGAATGTAAGTCAAGGTATATTCTCCTATGCATTCCTAACTTTGCTTTGAATGGAGGTTTACTCTCCCACATTATCCTAACTTTCATAGGCTATGAGTGGAACTCCATTCTCCCTTATTGTCATAGCTTCTATAGGTTGTGAGTGGAGGTTTATTCTTTCACACTGTCCTAACTTTAATAGGCTTTGAGTAGAGGTCTATTCTCCCACAATGTCTTAACTTCCATAGGTTGTGAGTGGGAAGTCTATTTTCCCACAAAAGTGCTTCTATATTTTTACATCCAAACACAATAAATATATTTTTTTTAGTAAAATTATTTTTACATAATTACATTTAAACACCAAATACTTGCTTTTTTTTTTAAATTAGCAATTTTATTTAAAATAAAAATTAGAAAGCATTTGAATGTTAAAAATTGAAAGTGATGTAACGTAAATTATGAAGTGGTTTGGGGATTGGTGGATTTGTTTTGATGTGGATACGATGATAGGAAAGAGTTATGTGATGGATGAAGAAATGAATGGATTGTGGGGTCTAGCCCCATGGGAAGATGTAATTGTAGGTAAACTTATGCCTATTATAGGCAGGAGATGCAAGGAATTTGCTAAGCCAGTAAATGAAGAAGATCCAGAGACGCTATCTGTAAACACCTATTTTTGTCCCATCATTTTACTATTTTTACTCTATTTTATCAAAAATTCAGTTTATTTATTTATCTATTTTATCTCTGATTAACCCAATTTTAACCAAATAAATTTTCATCATCATTGGCCCAATTCTCCCCTTTTCTAATGCAATCTCCAAATCCCATGCACTTAACCCATTAACCCAGGATTCTATGTGAAGGATCCGGTCCATTTCTCTAATCCAATTCGGGCCCAATAAAAACAAGAAAAAAAAGGAAAATGGAGAAAGAGTAGCAGCCCAACCCATTATTAATGTCCAGACCCATCAACCCAGCAGAAATTCCCTTCTGCAATACCAGATACCTCTGCACAAGCTTCCCCCATTTTTTCTCTCTCTTCACGCAACCCTGATTCCCACATCTCTGCACACTCCCTTGCTCGGCAACTTCCTCATTTCTTCTCATCTCTGTCGAGAATCATCCTCCACGCTACCCCTGCGACCAGCCACTACTCACCCCTACCTAATCTCTGAAGCCCCTCTCTTGTACGCCATCGGACTCACACAGTGACGGAAGGAAGGAGAAGTGGCTCGGTTATAAATAGAGGGATCGTGAGGTCGAAAAGGGGAAGTCAGAAGAAAAAATTAGGGGATTAGAGAATCAGAGGGGGAGGACAAAAAAGAAACCGATAGAGAGGAAAGGGGATTCTTCTGAAGTCACAGGATAGAAAAAGAAGAACCAGAGAGGGATTTCGAATCTGAAACCAAGGGCTTACAACCAGGGCTGAAGGGATTTTGGTAAGCTCTAGTCGATTTGGGAGTTTTGTATTTCAGGAAGGGTTTTGTTTTCTCTGATTGAATGGGCAATTTCTTTCTCTCTGAATCCCCCTTTTGTTTTCTGGGTTAGACGAAATCAGTTGGTATTTTTTACATTAATGATATCTGTTCTATTGGTAATTTGCTTGCTGTGTGGAATGATTAATTCCTTAATTTCTGATTGAGAATTAGACAAATCTTTGTTCAGGCTTCATTTCTGATTAGTGGTAGGATGAATAAGGCTGGAACCCAATTTCACCTTATGTCAACCAGTAGCTGATACCCTTCTTGTGTCAGCTGCTAGAGTAGTTTAGGATAAACAAGGCTAACTATAATTCCAATTGAGAGCAAACGTAGCTCTAAACCGCACGATCTAGCCTTGAAATCAGATTGGATATCTACCTCTGACTTTGATCTTCGCATGAATTAATTCTCAAGCAAAGAGTTGTTTTCACAGCATTCCTCCATCACGTTAAAATGCCCAGTATGACAGTGTGACTCATCTTAGAATACTAAATGTTATACACTAGCAAATCTAAGATTGAGTTCCTTTTTTTCTTCATGCAAACTTACCCATGATTTAGTTAATTTTGGAATAAAGCTGGACTCTTTAAACTGAATTTGACACAACCTTTCAGTAATAATTCGTAAGGAATTTGATCAGAATTTTGATTCATTGTGTTGAAGGTAATGATCTTAGTTGATTTGGGTTTTTAGGTCCTTTGATATATCGCTTTCTTAGAAAATTTGCATGCAATGATTACATGCTGGTTCAGTTAGCCGTGATGTTTCTAATATAACAAAGTGAATATGTACACACTAATAATTTGGATTATGGACAGCTTGCATGATCTCTGATGGTTCGTAGCAGTGGGTTGAATTTCTATGGCATAAATAAATTATGTGATGAGAAAGGGCAGTTTTGAGACAATTGATAGTTCATACGTTTTCAAATTAAAATGTGGATGGAATGTGTTTTGGGATTTTGTTCAAAGATCAAGAGGTTATGACTAGATGGGAATGATGATATCGGGCCCCTTAAATATTCCAGTTCATCTAATAGGAATGTGAGGTTTTAATTCAAGTAATATTGTAAAAATGGGCCCAATGCCCAAATCATGCCAAAGTGAAACTCTTGTGAAAATAAACTCCATAAGAATTAAGAGGCCCAATTAAGTTAGTTTCAAAAGGGTTCAGGGCCCTATTATCCCAAAATGGGTTCAAGGCCCAATTAATTCAAAAATGGTTTCAAAAGCCCAATAATTGTAAAAAATGGCTCCAATGGCCCAAATAGATATTAAAAAGACTTCAATGGCCCAATTGGTCTAAAGGAATTAATGGCCCATTTTTATCTTAATTGAATAAAATTGCCCATTTAAATATTTTTAAAAGGGGTCCAAAGCCCATTACTTCTTTCATGGCTTTAAAGGCTTGCAACATATAATTAATCTGCTTTCTAATTCAATATTTTTAGAATTTGCATTTTAACCCCTAATCTTTTAATAATTTCATTTTTGACCCTATACTTTCAATAATATCATTTTGACCCCCCAATCTTTCGGTAATTACATTTTGACCCTCACACTTTCAAGAATTACACTTTAGCCCTCAAATTCCTTAAAAGTCACAGTTTGATCCCCATTTCTTTTAAATCTCCTTATCACCCTATTATTTTTATAAATTTCATAGGCTCAACGTTTAATGAACTTTCAGTAGAAGTTTATCTTCTCCGAAGTTCAGTTTTTTTATGGGCTTTCAGTGGAATCTTATTTCCCCAAAGTCTCAACTCTCATAGGCATTCAGTGGAGATTATTTCTCCCCAATGTCCTAGTTTCCATAGACTTGCAGTGAAATTTTACTTTCACAAAGTTTCAATTTTTACAGGCTTTTAGTAGAGATATATTCTCTCCAAAGTTTTAACCCGTTGTCTAGGTTTTAAGTGAAAATTTAATTTCCTCTAAATGTCCTAATGCCCTTTTAATTAATTAATCAATTTAACGAACATTCAAACTACGTTGACCTTGATCCCTTTCGGGGTACGTAGGCACTTACTTGGTAAGGCAGGTCTAGCTATTTATTTATCTAGTTATTTATTTGTTTCATCTTTGTCCATCATTAATAAAAATGGGTAATTAAAATACAGTAAAGTTTTTAAGCACAAACAATTTCGGGTAACCATTCTTATGGATGGACGTTGTGGGGTGCCTAACACCTTCCCCACATGTAATTAGACTCCCGAACCCTTCCTCTGGTTCCGAGGGCTAGTTTTCCTTTCCTTTTTTTTTTAAGGATCCCAATTATCCTTCTAATTAATTGGTGGGGACTCCTATTTTCTTTGCATTTTCCCTTACGCGTTTAAAAGTCATAAAATGATGGTTTTTCACCGGCCGTAACGTTGTAACACTCTCTGATAGGAAAAAGATTATGAGGGAGTACTGTGTTATTTTTGGAAAATAATTCCTATAGGGTGAATGACAAAATAGTGAGAAAATATTTTTAGGATATTTTAAGAAATGATCTCATTTATGTGTGTTGTCCTTTTAGAATTTGCTGGAGAATACTCTCTTATTGTATCAAATATTGTTATTAGTGAAATATTTATTCATATTTTGGTCTATCGACGTAGCCTATCAAGGGTGAACTACGTTAATTTTTTAGTGTCATTTTATTGATTATTTTGTGCCGTTAATTGCATGTCTAGGAAAGTTTAGTCTAAGAAGATTAGATTTTAAGTGGGACTATTCGTGACCCCTCCAATCTTTCCTGAAAATTTTCCTGGTGTACTTTTTGGTATAATTATTCATATACTAGAGACTACTGCCCAACAAGTGGTATCATATTTTTTAGTTCTTGTTTTGAGTGTTCAACATGGAGGCCAAAATTAGCAAAATGATCAGCTTGAAAGGCACAAATTACCATATATGGAGAAAAAAGATGAATGATCTCTTATTTGTGATGAAATTACATTTGCTGGTGTTTATTACAACTAAACTCGATGATAAATATGATGAGGAATGGGCTTTTAAACATGAGCAGGTGTGTGGCTTCATTCGACAATTTGTTGAAGATAATATGTATAATCACATTTGTAATGAGAATCATACTCGAACTCTATGGAATAAGCTAGAGGAGCTGCATGTTTCCAAAATGAGTAACAATAAATTATTTTACCTGACAAAGTCGACACAGGTAAAATACCGAGAAAGTTCTTCGGTAGCAGATCACTTAAACGAAATGCAAGGGATCATGGACTAGTTGTCTGCAATGGGCATAAGGTTTGACAATGAGGTGCTTGCTCTCTTGGTACTTGCCTCTATGCCAGATTCATGGGAAACTTTGAATATCTCTATCACCAATTCGGCGCCTAACAGTGTTGTAAATATGGAGTACGTTAAAAGCGGTGTTCTGAATGAAGAGATAAGAAGTATATCACAAAGTTCATCCTCTTCATCCCAATCAGAAGTTCAAGTTATAGATACAAGAGGGAGGAGCCAGTCAAGAGGTACAAAGCTCAGAGTAAGAATCATGGAAAGTCAAACAAGCATGCAAATATCGAGTGCCATTACTACAAGAAGAAATGACATATCAAAAGATTCTGCCAGAAGTTTAAGAAGGACAAAGACAAATAAGCAAAGAAAGATGACAGTAGTGATGATTAACAAGTAAATACTACCGATGAATTCCATGTTGTGTATGACAATGATAATTTCAATCTTACATTCCATGAGAACAATTGGGTGATTGATAGTAGTGTTACTATTCATGTAACCTCTTAAAAATATTTCTTTTCGTCTTACACATCAAGAGATTTTGGTGTTATTAAAATGAGAAATGATAGCCTGTCGAAAGTTGTTGGCAGAGGAGATATCTCTCTGGAAACAGAGAATGACATAAGGTTAATCCTGAGAAATGTCAAACATATTCCAGACATTCACCTGAATTTAATTTCTACAGGTAGACTTGATGATGAAGGTTTCTGCAATACCTTCATAAATAGCCAATGGAAACTTACTAAAGGTTCCTTGTTGGGAGCCAGAGGAAGAAACACTCAACTCTGTATATAATGCAGGCAAATCTCTCCAACGACATTTAATTGCCATAGAGAAAGACAGTGTAATTAAGTTATGGTACATAAGACTTAGTCACATGAGTGAGAAAGAGATGACGTACCTGGTTAAGAACAAAATTTTATTTGGAATAGGCAATGTACATTTAAAGAAATGTGTTGATTGTCTAGCAGGAAAAAAGAACATAGTTGTTTTCAAGAACTCACCTCCTCTAAAATGAACAATATCTTAGCTATAGTGCATTCAAACTTGTGTGGACCAATGCTAAAGTCACTTAGTGGTACTCAATACTTTTTGACTTTCATTGATGATCATTCCAGGAAGACATGAGTATACACCTTAAAGACAAAAGATTATGTGCTAGATGTTTTCAAACAATTTCAAGCCTCAGTTGAAAGACAAACTGGGAAGAAGCTAAAATGCATCTGGACATACAATGGTGGAGAATACTTCGAATCATTTGATGCTTATTGTAAAGAGCATGATATTCGGCATCAGACAACACCTCTAAAATGCCACAGTTAAATGGCTTAGCTGAGAGGATGAACATGACTTTGATAGAGAGAGTTAGATGCTTACTCTCACATACAAAGTTACCCAAAACCTTATAGGGTGAAGCATTAACTACAATTGTACGTGTGTTAAACCTCTCATCTTGTGTCCCTCTTCAGTATGATACTCTAGAAAATGTATGGTTAAGAAATGATGTTTCCTATGATCATCTACGGGCGTTTGGTTGCAAAGCTTTTGTGCATATTTCTAAGGATGAAAGATCCAAGCTTGATGCCAAGACATGACAGTGTATATTTGTTAGCTATGGTTAATATTAGCTTGGCTATAGATTTTATGATCCAGTCAAGAAAAAACTTGTTAGGAGTCGTGATGCTGTGTATGTTGAAGATCAAACTATTGAAGATATTGATAGAGTGGAGAGAAATGTTGAAAGTTCCAATGGTGACTCAACAAACTTGAAGTTAATTCCCCCAACATCGATGCCAAGGTAGGCTAGAGATGAAGTTCAGGATGGTAATCCTGGTAGAGATAATGCTACTGTTGAAGTTGAATCAGATAATGAAAATGATTATGGTATTCGCAATCAACTACCAGCATCAGTGGCTTTCGTACCTCTATTAAGGAGATATAGTATAATAAAACAACAATTTTGTAAACACATATTTTTATCCAGTATTTTTTATTTAAAATCTATCATTTATTTTTGCTAATTTTGTTTTATACAAAAGCTAAAAAAAAAATGTGTGCTCAACCCACTTTAGCCTCCAGCCTAACCCATTACACTCAATCAGACCCAACTACATATAATCTGGTCTACTAGAAAACCCACACCCTATCTCAGTTATATCTTTTCCTTCTCTATACGCATCTCCTCTGCAGTACCCATACTCTCCGCAGCATTCTCTCTGCTGTATCCACTTTGATAACCCATCAAACAACTTTATGAAAATTTCACACAACCTCAAAAGCTCCACTCTCGATGCATAACTCTACTGTAATCACTCTCTTCCATTCCTTTCATCATGGCACCCACTCCCTTGCAACCTGCCGCTACCCACTCTCCACCCAACCTCTGAAACCCCTCTCCTGTACGCCATCACACTCACATGGTAGCCTTGGAAAGCATTGCTGCTTCCCTACAAATGGAGCAAAGATGATAGCGTTGGGGGGAATGAAGTCTAAAAGTTGAGACAGGGGATATTGAAATAAGAGAACAAAGAGAGAAGAGGGAGAGAGCTCGACAAAACAGAGAATCACGAGATCAACAGAGTAGAGGATCTAAATGAAATCCAAAGACACGAATCAAAAATCAGAAAGGGGAAATCGAGAATCGAAGGAATACTGAGACTGAAAGGATGTTCAATTTCATCTAAATTCATATGCTTTATCAAGAAAATTTCCCTTAAGGTTTCGATTTGGATGCTCTGTTTTTCTTACTGTTTATGATTCTCCATTACATGAAGGTTGGGTATTTTAGCTTCAAATATCATCCTAGCATAGTCAGGGGTGGGATTCCTTTGTGTTGACAAATGCTGTAGCCTGAGATTTTGGGTCTATTATCATTGTAGTGTTGATCTGTTATTGGATTTGTGGTATCTCTTGTTTGAGCTGGATGATTCTTTTTATTTATCATTACAAAGGATAGTCTGAATTGGCTAGAGCATTGTTTGTTGGGTTGAGGTCTTGTAAATTTCTTAACTTGTTCATAAGATTCGAACATGATATGCTATCTACTGGTTTAAACATAACTCCTCCATTTCTGATTTGGTATCATTTTAGTAGAACACAATATTCATTCAATAGGTTATGAGTTTGTCAAATTGGTATTATATTTACCAACTTTTGGTTCTAAGTCAGCTGAGTCATATCTAAGCTCCATTTTCGGACTTAGAAATTTGGATATGGTTATGAATTTCCTGTTATGTCCTACTAGTTATGGTCGTTTGAGGGGATTGAATATCCCTTTTGATTCCTAAGCTCGACTTATCTTTTCATCTTAAGATATCTATATGAGCTTTATGTTGTGTTTTCATCCTGGTTACTCAAAGAAAATATTGTCTATACCACTTTAATTAGGGCAATCTCAAAGATGATAATAAAATGTTTTGTTTGCACAAACTCACTTGGAGTTGTAATTTACCTGGTCATTAGAGAATATGAAGTATTTTACTTCTGAGCTTAGGCTATATTTTCTTGAATGGTACCTGGATGCTTGTTTTGTGGTGGTGGTCATTTAACTGAGTAAGGTGGTGCGTTTGACTGTCTTATGGGATTTTCATCTTTCTAAATTATTTCTTTAAGCATTCATATCATGTTTAGAGAGTAATGTCGTGATAATTAATGTTATTAAGGCAATTGATGTTGGAATTTGACGCTGTAATCTTGTTAGTTTAGTGGGGATGTGATAACTATTGAGAAAATTGATGTTAAAATCTAACAAAGAATGGTGAACTTCTCTGTTGCTAATTGAAAATTGGGACAATAAGTCTTCATTGTTCCTTCTGATAAGGATTTGCTGGAATATCATGTGCTCTTGATAATGACCAGTAGAAGTTAAATTGAGTTAAAATAGAAGGAATTTTGGTTACTTGTTTGTCATGATTTAACCTATGGGAATATTTGTCATAGCATGCTTTTTTATTGTTCCCTCATTCCATTGCTAATATGTTAAGGCATACAGTAGGGGGTAATTTGTGTTTCATCCGGTTCCATTCCTTCAATCTTCAATTCAAAGGTTCAAAAGAAATAGACATGGGAGGTTTTCAAATTTAAGGCTTTAAGGACCCGATTAAAAAAGAGAGGGGCTCAAAGGTCCAATGCTTCTAAATGGCTCCAAAGGCCCAATCAAACATTTTCAAAAATATAACTTAAGCAAATGCAATACTCTTGTAAATGATAAGATTTTAAATAAAACGCTTTCAGTAATATCATTCTAGTTCCAACGTTTTCAAAGAAAATAGTACCCTTGTCCTAATATTTTCAAAAATTACATTTTGACCCTAAATTTTAAGAATTACATTTTGACCCCTATACTTTTAAGAATTCTATTTGGACCCCGATACTTTCAAGAGTTACATTTTTGCCCTTAGTTTTCAAAAATTACATTTCGACCCCACTTATTTCATGAATTTCTTTTCTACTCCATTATTTTATAAATTATATTTTTGTCCCAAAGACTCATCATTCAAAGGACTTTCAGGAGAAGTTTATCTTCTCCGAAGTTTTATTTTTCATGGGCTTTCAGTGAGATGAAATCATTGAATGAGAATAAAACATTTGAACTGGTGAAGTTGCTGAAAGGTAAGAAAACTTTGAAGAATGGGTGGGTGTTCAGAATAAAGTATGAAAAGCATAATCCTCATCCACGATTCAAGGTCAGGCTGGTTGTAAAAGGATACAAACAAAGAAAAGATATTGACTTTGATAAAAAAATTTCACCTGTTGTGAAAATGATATCCATTCTTACTGTGCTGAGTTTAATAGCAAGTCTTGACTTGGAAGTTGAGCAAAGGGATATAAAAATTGTCTTCCTTCATGGAGAGTTAGAAAAAAATATACATAGAGCAGCTAGAGGGTTTCAAAGAAAGAGGAAAATAAAAAAATGTGTGCAGACTAAAGAAAAGTCTGTATAGATTAAAACAGGCATCAAGACAATGGTATAAGAAGTTTGAGTCAGTTATGAGGGAGTAAGGCTACAAGCAAACTACTTCAGACCACTGTGTTTTTGTGCAGAAATTCTCTAATGGTGATTTCATTATTCTTTGGCTCTATGTGGATAATATATTGATTCTTGGCCATAATATTTCTAGAATTAACAGTCTGAAGAAGCAGCTGAGTAAGTCTTTTGACATGAAAGACTTGGGGCTAGCAAAACAAATTCTTGGCATGAAGATAATTAGATTCAGATGTGCCAAGAAATTGTGGTTGTCACATGAGAAGTACATCAAAAAGGTACTTTAAAGGTTCAATATGGACCAGGCTAAGGAGGTTAGTTGTCCTCTTACTAATCACTTCAAACTAAGTTCTAGTTAAAGCCCTCTCTCAAACAAGGAGAAGGAAGAAATTAACAAAGTTCCATATGCTTTAGAAATAGGGAATTTAATGTATGCAATCGTTTGCACTCATCTGCAGTCAGAGAAGTCAGTAAGTTCCTTTCAAATTATGGCAAGGAACACTGGGATGCTGTATAATGGATATTCAAGTATCTTTGTGGTACTTCCAAAATATACTTATGTTTTAGAGATACCAAACATGTGTTAGCTGGCTACACAGTTGCGGATGTAGCTGGCGATGTTGACTAAAGAAAGTTAACTTTAGGTTACCTAATTACATTTACAGGGAGCTATGTCATGGCAATCAAAGTTACAAAAATGTGTTACCCTCTCTATTATTGAAGCAGAATTTATTGCAGCAACAGAAGCATGTAAAGAGCTGCTGTGGATGAAAAAGTTCTTAAATGAACTTGGTTTTCAGGAAGACAAATATCAATTATTTGGTGATAGTCAGAGTGCTATTCACCTTGGAAAGATTCCTCCTTCCATTCAAGATCAAAGCACATTGATGTTAGATATCATTGGATTAAGGATGTGTTGTAGATGAAGCTACTATAGCTTGAAAAGATTCATACGGATGAAAATGGATCAGACATGCTAACCAATACCAAGAGATAAGTTTGAATTTTGTCGATTGACTGCAGGAATGGTGGAGCCCTCCATAGGGGCTGGTCCTTCCAAATGATTGTCTCCAAGATTATTCTTCTTCCTTATGGGCTAGAGGGGGAGAATTATGGGGTCCAGCCCCATGTGAAAGCAAACAAAAGAAAATATTTCCTCATTGTGGCAAGTTGGAGGAATCTGATTAGGGAAATATTTGGGAAGGTGGGAAGATGCAATTGGAGGCAAACTCCTGCTTAGATGCAAGGAATTTGCTAAGCCAGTGAAGTGAATAAGATTCAGAGACGTTCTCTGAAAGGAAAAGAATTGTGAGAGAATATTGAGTTATTTTTAGGAAATAATTCCTAAAGGTTGAGTCATAAAATAGTGAGGAAATATTTTTGGGGTATTTTTGAGAAATACCTTAACTACCATTATTTTGGATAGATCTTATTTGTGTGTGTTGTACCTTTAAAATTTGTTTGGAGAATACTCTCTTATTATACCTACTATTTTTGTTAGTGGAAGATTTATTCAGATTTCGGCCCATTAACATAGCCGAAAAATTAAGGGTGAACCACATTAATTTTCTGGTGTCATTTTATTTATTATTTTGTGCTGCTAGTATTTCACTTGTACTATTAATGGCATGCCTAGGAAAATTTAGTCTATGTAGATTGAATTTTAAGAAGGACCGTTTGTGACCCATCTAATCTTTCTTAAAAAAAATTTTAGTGTAATTTTTAATATAATTGTTCATATATTAAAGACCGCTGCCCAACATAGATAAGAATTATTCTAAGCAGCAACAAATATTATTGAATGTGATATAATAAATATGAATTGGAAGTCAGAATTCGTTCTTGTGATTGGAATTCCATATTGATTTATATCCGGAAATAGCACGGGGTTAATTGCATCCGCATTTTGATTGGGTATGAAAATATGAAAGAAAAAGAGATGAATTAATGGAGGTTGTTGATGAGCATGGAGCAGTATAGTATATTTCATTGCATTCCGATTTCCCACCTCATCTTTCATCACACAAACCAAACTTGTGGATGTCATCCTCCAACTTATCATTGTTAGCCTTTAGTCCTAGTTAGGGCAATTTGTCAAGCAGAAGCTAGATTTGGTAACTAGCTTCCTGTATTTATAGCAGCCATTCCATCCTTCTTTCTTTCTATTCTCTCTCAATTCTATCATCAACAAACAGTGGGCGACCCGACACCATCACATGTACTAACACTGTAGGTTGATTCCAAATTTTGTCTATATTAGACTCCAAATTCAAGTTTGTTAACAACCCTTTGTAATTCTGGTTCTGCTGAAATAAAAAACAATTCTAAAATTATAATATGTTTACCAAGTTACTACATATAAGATTCATAGTAAATCAAAATTTGTTAAGTCATAAAGATATAAGTATATACTACAATATAACTATATCTTGGAAAATTATAGGCCACATATTCGTTCTTTCCCTAAGGACTCAGTTTGAGATATATGGTGATGGTTGACTGTTGATGCAGAGAGGTGAATGGAAAGATACGTACAACACAGCCTGAAAAGAGGAGATAAGTGCCACCATAGGGTACATGCTTACCCATCTCACCATTATCTAAATGAAATCATTATATCAAGTTATTTTGGTGGATTCTAAGCCACATCGGTCCCTTTGGATATATATTTTTAATTATTTTGTTTTATATTTTTGTATTTTTTTGAAAATTTTCTTTTTTTAACCTTTTCTTTAATTTTTCATTTATTTATTTATTTTTAATCATTGTTTTCTGAATTTTTTAACTTTATTTTAAATTATTTTAATTCTTTTTTAAAATAAAAAATACCTAAAGATACAAGTGTCTCCAAATGTAAATTAGTAGTCAATTTTTCCTATTTTCTTGCCCCCTTTTTTTTTCTTTATACAAATCAATCATGTCAAGAAATTTGCTACCCAGGATTTCAACTTTTTGCCTGCAAAAATGATGCGTTTTTAGTAACCCATTTTATTTCTCATTAAATTCTAATTGAGGATTAGGAATCTAACTAGCTACTGATAATCTTCTTTTTTTAATAAATAGTATTTTAATGTTATGAGAAAGTAAGGATTTGAACCTCTCTAACGTTAAAAATAATATTTAATATTAAAAAAAATGCCACTTAAACTAATATTTTTATACTTAAAAGGCTATTAAAAATTCAACTTTATCTTTAAAAATATCATAAATGTAAGTTTTTCTTAATTTTGAGGGAAAGAAAATGAACTTATTATTTAATTAATTTTGAGGGTGAGGGTTAGATGAAACAATGAAATAAAGTTTTATTAAAATTACAATGATTAAAGGTGCATTTGTTTTTCCAACAATAATAAAATTACAAGGGTGACACTGCAATCAAATCAACTATGTAAAGTAATTTTATGTTTATTGTGGTTGACTATATATCAAAATAATAGCATAAATGTAAGTCTTTCTTAATTAATATTAACCCCTTTTAGTGCCAAGTTGTAATTAAGATATTGAATGAAATGAATTAAAATATTTATTGTAATTGTCTTAAACTATATTGTTATATCATTAATTCAGAAAACAACCAAAAAAGTTTGCTTTCAAGTTTCAACACGGCCGGCCAGGGCTTGAATTATTCAAAGTCCTCCTCTACCTTGTCTTTTTCTTCTTCTTTTTTAAATTAGTACCTCATCCCTTAAATTTATTTATTGATCTTGATTAATCTCAAGTTTTTTCTATTATAATTTCTTCCCTCTATTTTTTAATTAATTGAATACTAATTATTTCTTTAATTATGATTTTATTATATATAATAAAAATTACATATAATTAAATTATAATCATTTTAAAATAAATAAATAATTAGGATAAATTAAAAATAAAAATAACCTATTCCGTAAAGAAAAGAAAAATGAATGTACTGATTTGATCGAAGGAGGAAGGACCAAAAGGTTGGTGGTTGAGAACAATCAATGGGAACATATATTATACCAAGTATAATACTTCCTTGAATTTCTGAAAAGTCATAAAGTCAGAATCCTTAAAAAGTTCAAATAATATATTATTTAATATTTATAGTTGGATTTTAAGATGCATTTTTAAAGTAACAATGCACTAATCAAAACCATTTGACTCTAACCCATATGTAATTAATTAGTAATGCCATGTTCCATGTGCGAGTTGTGATGAACAACACGCCCACCTCACTTTGCTAAACTCTTTTTCTTTTACATTTAGTTACTAAATTACTTTTTTGTTTTTAAGAATACTGTAATTTAAAATAAAATTCCTTTTTTATGTCTTTTTAAAATTTTAAAAAATAAATTTTATGAAACTATTATAAAATACAGTAATATGTGAAGGTGTATGAATGATTCTTTTATTAATCTACAATGCATGTTCTTGTAGTTAGGTTTGTTTTGATGGGTTAAAAAATGTTTTTTATATTATTGCTTTAAAAAGAAAATATTTTATCATAAAAATAAGTTATTTTATGTTTAGATGTAATAATTAAAAAAATTTTTAAATTAAAAAAGATGTTTAATTATAAAATTATAAACAATAATTTAACTGATAAAATATTGTTTGTATAGTATTTAGATAAAAAAAAGAAACTTATTATAAATTTTGAAAATTATATTATTGTTAAAATAAATTTAAAAATTTTTTAGCTAATATTTTTTTATAAATTTGAATTATAAATTATTTAATTTTGTAATTAACTCTAAATATTTTTTTTATAATTACTAAATATGTAAGTGGGTAGATATTTAATTCACTTTTTTATATTTTATTTTTAATAATTTTTTTCTTATCTTTTTAAGAACAATAAATTAAAAATAAAATCTCTATTCTACTGGGACTTTTTTTTTTAGAAGTCAAAATTTTTTACTTAAAAATATTTTTTGAATATTTCTACTATTTTTTAAAATTCAAAACAAACACCTCTTGTTTATTTTAGAACCTTTTAAAAAAAAAACTGAAGTCTATTATTAAATTTTGGTGAAAATCTGGAGAAATCCAGCAATTCAATCAAGGCGAAGCAGAAGAGGGTTGAATTGACTAGTGCATTGAAATTTTTAATAAATGCGAACTTGAAGCATATATTTATTATGAAATTTACTTATAATTAATAAATATTAAAATATTTTAATTATATATTTTTTATTTTAAAAATATATATTTTTTATCTTATAAATTAAAAATAAATTTTAATTGAACTCAAAAAATTTTTTTATTAAAGTTAATCGTTATTTTTTATTAAAAATTTAATTTTTTTAATAAGATTAAAATATCATTTTTTTACCTTTTATTTATATTATGTTATTTCGTATAGTAAAATGTAACACAAATGCAATAATTTTTAATGTAAATCTTTAAGTTATAATTTATTTTTTTAATTATTATAAATATAAAATATATAATAAAATAAATATGATTAAAATTGTTAGAATAAATAATAAGTAATATAAAAAAATATAATTATATAATTATATCTATAAAATACAAAAATATATATAATACTAAATAATCTAATAAATAATATATATTAATCAAAATTAAGATTTTAATATGATCAAAACTATGAAAAATGAACTTTTTCTAAGTATATTCCTTTAAACAAAATTTTAAGTAATATTTTTTTAAAACAAAAAAAAAAAGAAAACTTTGAAATAATTATATTTTTAAAACAAAAAAAGTTTAAGTAATGATATTTCTAAAACAAAAAAAAATAAAAAAATTTCAAGTATTTTTAAAACAAAAAAGGCCATTTTTAAAATAAAAATAATTTTTTTCAACTAATTCTATTTTTAAAATAAAAAAGAGGAAAAAAAATCAACTAATGATATTTTTAGAATAAAAAATATTTTTAAATAATGATATTTTTATAACCAAAAAAAGAAAAAATATTTTTTAAACAATGATACTTTTAAAATAAAAAAATAATTTTAAGTAATTATATTTTTAAATAAAATTTTTTTATTCTTAAAACAAAACAAAAAAAAGGTAAAACTTTTTCATTCTTCTTAATACTACTCTTCTTGTTGTGTTTTAGAGTGAGAGAAAGAGTGACGAGAGTAGTTTTGTAATTAATTTTTAAAAAAAATTTAATAAAATATTTTTAACAAAATTAAGTTAAAAGAAAAAGAAGTGTATAATTTTAAAATAAAAGAAAAACAATATAATTAAATTATAAAAAAAAAGAATATTTTAACTTTAATATAATTATTCATAAATCGAATATACTTAGGAATTATTTTCATGGACAATGAGTTCAGAAATTTTTGGCAGATTGCTTAATATTTATCATTGACTCCAAAAATATCAATGAATCATTTTTTCATCACCTCATAAATCTAAAGGTCTTAATTAGAGAGAGAAAAAAAAAATATATATATATATATATATATATATATATATAAATAAAAGAGAATACTATTACCAAGAAATAAAGAGAAATAATTAATAATTTTTAAATTAAAATTAATGATCAAAATGAGAGATGTTATTAAAAGATTATATACTACTCATATAATCTGAATTTTCATCCCCTTCACGCTCACCCAAACTTAGTGGTCGACATCACCAATACGGTTCGTCATGCTGAGCATAGCAGAAGCAAAAGCCGATTCCCCCGGCATTGAAAGCAGAAGGAAGCAGACTGTGTAATTGATGATGTTTTTTCAACGAGAGTGAGAAATTTGAAGTTTTGGCAGAGACGAAGGACAGCTTAGGAACAAGAGCATCGTGTTCGCTTCTCCATCTTTCGTTTTGATCACAGACCTTGATTGGTTGGATTATTTTAAAAATAAATTATTTTTTTTAAAAAATAATATATTTTGATAA
>JASKGM010008898.1:0-22681 GCA_034509205.1 Ceratonia siliqua | reverse complement strand
TTTTGATCACAGACCTTGATTGGTTGGATTATTTTAAAAATAAATTATTTTTTTTAAAAAATAATATATTTTGATAAAAATATTTATTTATAAAAAAATAATAAATTAATAAAAAAAAATTTTATAAGAAAAAGTTTATAACTTCTGATAAGAAAAAAAATAAAAAGAAAAAAATTTTTATTTCAAAAATTATTTATCCTTCTTCAAAAATTCTTTTTAATTGTTATATTTAAACACAAAATAATTTTTTCTTAAAAAAAAAATTTCTTCTTGCAGAAGAATGAAAAAACATTCTTTAAAAAAACCTAAACAAACAGATTCTAAATTTTATTATGGATAACTTTTTTATGTTGGATTAATGTCATTTAAATAAATAAATGTTTTATTAGAATGAGATCTTCTAATAATGTATTAACAAGACTATAATACGTTAGAAACCCAGAAGAAGACAATCAAGGAAAAAGGAAAGCAAAGTAATGGAAGAAAATTAAAAGAGAAAAGCAAACAACAAAAGAACAAAAGGGGTCAACATTGTTTTTTGGAAAAAAATTGTCCACTTTCATTTTCTTGGAACTCACAAGCCATTTCCTTAGAATACCTGCCAACAAACACCATTCTTCAATCATTCACCCAATTTTGTTTTTTACAATAATTCATCTTCCATTAATATAATCAATTATTAAAATTTAACTAAAACTATCCATGTTTCGTTTCTTAACAAATTGACATGGTATGAGAGTTTATGTGACAACGTATTTAAAATTTTAATTTTTGATTATTCAATGTTAGAGACCTGATATAGGGTGGACAGTGAATGTAATTTTTGTTGAGTTTTTAAAAATTAGTCTTATAAAAGTAAAATTTAAAATTAGCAGAAAAAAATTTTGATACGACTACGATGACCATCTAGATCCCGTCACGTCACGACGTTACTTACCAAAATACCATAGTTTTGTTCAAAGTCTAGTCAATGTATACCTTTGTTTCTAACTTTTCACGTGGTCCAGTGTTATTGCCCTTCACTTGATATATTGATGGTGAGAATTCTATTCAACAAGACTGGACCAAAAGCTTTTGAACAAATGTTCCTAATTCTGCATAATTTACGACACCAAAGTTTCCTGGAAAAGCTTCTGTACTACCATTCTTGGAATTCATTCAACATTTTGCAGTGGAAAGACTAGACTAACACATTACTTACAAATTACTATTTATTTATTAAGCCCCACCAAGCATGTGGGAAGCGTCAAGTAACTCAAAATTTATAAATTACTTCTTTAACTCGGGTGTTACAACAATAATGCATTATCACGGATCGCACCATCTGATATTTTTTTTACGCTTTAAAGTAAAAAAGGTCACGTAATATAATTTAAGTAACAATAACAAAGTATATCGTAGTATTATATATTTACTCATACCAGATTATGACTTTATAACATGATACTTACAAATTATTATTTGTTTAATAAGCCCAACCAAGCATGCATCCAAGCTTCAGCTAACTGCAAATATTATAAATCACTTCTTTAACAATCCACTTCTTGTTGCCTAGCAACTTATTACAAAATTATTTCTCATAATTTATTCATTAAAAACACAGGGTAAAATTGACCTATTCTGTTTTAATTTTTCTTAATACTAAATTTAAATAAAACTACTTGCACAATTATACATTTATAAATATTATAATAATGATGTAAATTTATTAGTTTTACTATTAAAGAGGTAACCAATAAACTCACTCATTATTTTGCACAAAGTGGTCATAATCAAAATTTTTAATTATTGATAAATACATACATAAATAAAGGCCCTGATTAGCGTGCAAACGCGTATGAAAAAGACATTATGGTAGTTATAGCCTACAGGGATATGAATGAAGTATAACATGCACCTTGAACACCAAGTGTTTGAAAATATGACTCTTGGCCAAAAACAAAAGATGGATAGATGAGAGAACATAGGCAGAGTCAGAGAGTAAGTGAATTTTTAAACCAAGAAAGTTGGCTAATTAATTAAGCAGTGGGAATTGATGTGATAGTAGATTTGAATGGGTGGTGATGAAGGCTCAATCCAATGAGAATGCTCTTTCCTTTTATAATGCGCAACATGGCAGGCCTTGTTGGCATCTAGAAAATTAAGTCAACTGTAAACAATAATGTGTTCAAATTCATCTCCCATCAAAGCAACTTCCATATTAACTTCCACATACAAGTTTCACTGCATCTTCTTTCTTTTCCTCTGGTCCCCACCACCCTCCCAAATAACGTGGCCTTCATATAATCTACAGTTCTACACAGCCACTGCCAATCCTGTATAAATCTCCCCAACCTCATGGGGTGCAAACTCACATTCTTAACCAACTCAAAACCCAGTTCATACATTTCTTTGTCTACCCTTCTCTGCTGCTAAAATACCTAGTAAATCCTACCAATTTGTATCCTAGATTGGCTAGAAAAGACCCTGCAATGGATAACCTTCCAAAATGCCAGGCAAACTATACCCCTCTCACCCCTGTTACTTTCTTGATGAGAGCCGCTTCATGCTATGCCAACCGTGCCTCTGTGATCTATGAAGGAACCAGTTTCACATGGGCCCAAACTTGTCAGCGTTGCCGTTGCCTTGCTTCTTCCCTCCGTGCCCTCAACATTACTAGGAACGATGTTGTAAGTGTAGCAATTTTCATGCATATTTCGCTAGAATATTCTATAAAAGAATTTACGTGGTACCATCTTCCCCTGTATTATAGGGAAAGTTTTAATCTTTTAGTGCTCAAAGATTGGTGTACTGATAATTGGTTTGGTTGGACAGGTATCAGTGCTGGCCCCCAACATTCCAGCAATGTATGAGATGCATTTTGCAGTGCCTATGGCTGGTGCAGTGCTCAACACCATTAACACTCGTCTGGATGCTAATACCATAGCCACCATTCTCCGGCACTCTGAAGCCAAAGTCTTCTTTGTCGACTACGAGTATGTCTCCAAGGCACGCGATGCCCTCCGGCTGCTGATGGGCGAGCAACTTCAACAGGGTGCACAGCCACAGGCAATTACTGAACAGAACTATTCATCTTTGCCACTAGTCATTGTCATTGATGACATAAACTCCCCCACTGGCATCCGACTAGGTGAGCTTGAATATGAGCAACTGGTCCTTAAAGGTGACCCCAACTATGTTCCAGAGGAAATCCACGACGAATGGGCTCCAATTGCTTTGAATTATACATCAGGGACAACTTCAGCACCCAAAGGAGTGGTTTACAGTCACAGAGGTGCCTACCTCAGTACACTTAGCCTCATACTTGGTTGGGAAATGGGAAATGGGCCAGTTTACCTTTGGACACTTCCTATGTTCCATTGCAATGGCTGGACCTTCACATGGGGTGTGGCTGCACGTGGAGGTACTAATGTCTGCCTTCGCAACACTGCAGCTTATGACATCTACAGAAACATAGCACTGCACAACGTGACCCATATGTGCTGTGCTCCTATTGTCTTCAACATCATCTTAGAAGCCAAACCAAGTGAGCGCCGTGAGATCAGATCTCCAGTGGAAATACTCACCGGAGGTGCACCACCACCGGCGTCATTGCTTGAGCAAATTGAGTCACTTGGGTTCCATGTCACTCATGCATATGGGCTGACTGAGGCAACTGGACCAGCCCTTGTGTGTGAGTGGCAGAACAAGTGGAACCAGCTGCCAAAACAAGAACAAGCTAAGCTAAAAGCCCGTCAAGGCATTAGCATATTAACACTTGCAGATGTGGATGTGAAGAACTTGAGTACCATGGAAAGTGTGCCAAGAGATGGGAAGACAATGGGGGAGATTTTACTAAGGGGAAGTGGTATAATGAAGGGGTATTACAAAGACCCAGAAGAAACCTCAAAAGCATTCAACAATGGGTGGTTTCGAACAGGGGATGTTGGGGTTATACACCCAGATGGGTATTTGGAAATCAAGGATAGGTCTAAGGATGTGATCATTTCAGGAGGGGAAAACATTAGCAGTGTAGAAGTAGAATCAGTTCTGTATAAGCACCCAAGAGTGTTAGAAGCTGCAGTGGTGGCAATGCCACACCCAAGATGGGGGGAGAGTCCATGTGCATTCATAGCTTTGAAGAAGAACTCAGCAGGGAAGACAGAGGAATTAAGTGAGGCAGAAATAGTTGGCTTCTGCAGGAAGAACTTGCCTCACTTCATGGTCCCACAGATGGTGAAGTTCATGGAGGAATTGCCAAAGACTTCGACTGGTAAGATTCAGAAGTTTGAATTGAGGGTGAAGGCAAAGGCATTCGTAGCATCCGAGAATGTGCAGTGGAAGAACAAGAAGTCTAGCCAAGTCAATCAAAATAATATTGGTGGTTATAGACATAGTGAACAGATGTTGGCTGTGTCTCGACTTTGAAGTCTTTTGTTGATTTAAAAATAAATTAAGTTTCTGTGTACATAGTGCAAATGGGGCTATCTGGCATCTGCATATTCTAAAATAGTTTTAATTTAAGAAATTCTAAGGCTTTTAGTTTCAAACCCAGCTTGTTTTAGTCAGAGATGCAGAGTCAATTTTCAAAACATAAATAACTTTCCATAGTTTACGATTTGGCCCTGGGTTGTACTACAGAGCTCTCGATGCAGAGTCAACCTTTACGTTTTTCCGCGGTATAAGATAAGTTATATGCCCACGATTATCTTACTGTCATATATAATAGGGATAGATTATTATTATTTTTTTTTTACGTTTTTCTGCATAATAAGACTTTTGGTTATACGTCTAGAATCAGCGGTATGATAGATTGTTTATTTCTTTTATTATTTTTTTATATTAATAAATTATTATCTATGTTATATATTTTTAAATTTTTTTTACTTATGAATAAATAGTATCAAAAAATTATGAATGAAAATATAAAAATATAAAAAATATTTTGAAACATTTTAAAAAATCTTAAAAAATTATATGACATAAATCATAATTAATTTATATTAAAAAAATAAAAATCAAGACAATAAATAAAATAACAAGATGGTAAAAATTATGCTATCGCCTCAAACTATATCACCCATATCCATCTATGAGTAAAGCTTGAATTTAGTTATACTTATTTATATATAAATATTTGTTTTGTAATAATGGGGGCAACGTGTCTGCATATATAAAATTTGTTTTCTTAAAAAATTTAGTTTGGTTAATTTAATAATTTTTATGAATAAATAACATTTTTATTTAAAATATATCAAAAAAGAATCAACTTCTAATCAAGTTAGAATGAAAGGGCATTTTTTTTAAGTAGTCACATTTTTTTATCATGGTTAATTTATTAAAAAATTCAAATTTATAAAGTAAAAAGAGAAAAAGAAAATATAAAGTATGAGAACAAATAATAAATCTACTATACAATTTAAAGAATAAATAATTATACTATTGAACTAACCTAAACTCAAACTCAACTTAACTTGGTGTATACACCTGATTTTGTCTAGGTATATTTTGAAATTTTGAAATTAATAAAGAAAAAGAATAGTAAATAAATAAATAATAAGAAATAATAACTAGATAAGAAAAATAAAAAATCACAAAAATATATATAATAACAATAAAAAAACAAAAACAAACCAAAAAACCAGAAACAAACAAACAAAAGAAAATGGTCCAAAAAGTCATTTTTTTGTTGCAACCCATCACCATCAACCCATTTAGCAAACCCTCAACCCATTTAATTGTCCATACTCAATCCAGCCCAACACCACTAACCCAGATGCCCATAACCCGTACCCCCCCTGAAACCCTGGCTAACACGGGATCCTCTCTCCCCATCCCTTTCCATTTGCGCCTCTTTCCCTCTTTGCTCCTCTGACCTAACTACGATAGTATCCCCCATTTCTCCTGATTCCTTCACATGCAATGCTTTCCACGCTTCTCTTCTTCTATGGTCTTCATCCTTCTCTTTGCAAATAACCAAGTAACCCATGACTTTCCTCTTGCCTTTTCGACACACACTTACCGTGGACCCCCCATTTTTGTCTCTGATCCCTCTGAACCAACGGCGTGCTCTGCCACCATGGCAGCCGTTGGTTCTGATCTCTTTGGTCTCCACTATAACGACTTCAATGCATCACTTTCGGGCCATGTGCGATATCCATCAGTCCACAAATGATTCTAGGCGTCTACGACCCTATCTTTGTGGGATTTGGTTTCCATTCTTGCCTATAAAAAATAATGAGAAGCAAGCAGAGCAGGGGGGATTTTCAAAATCGGTGGACTGTTCGAAGAGAGGAAGTTAAAAAAAAGTTGGTATATTATCCTTCAAAAAGAAGAGACGCCATTGTCGAGACGTCCGGAAAAGGATATTTAGTGGCTTAAGGATTGGTTTGTCATCCTTCGTCTTTTCTTACTCTATTGTTTGGCTCCGAATTTGAGCTGGTATGTTTTGCTTTGAGTTTAATAATTTGAAGTGGATTCACAGTTTCAAACATGGGTTTATGGTCTGTAATTTTTGAAGATTAATGTTGGTGCTGGTTCTTATTGTGATGGTTGAATTTGAATTCAAATTTGCTAGGTTAGGAAAGTTTACTATTAATTATTCGCACATCCCTCTTGATTCTGAATAATTGATGATTAAACCATAAGTTTTGAATTAGCCATCATTTGGGTTGTGAATAGAATATAATATGTGGTTCCCTGGCAAGATTGCCGCTCTCGATTTGATTCTATTAGTGCTTGTATGCCATCTTTAATCTAAGATTGGATTTAGTCATGATTGTTGTTTGATTCGGTTGTTTTTCATATCTTGTCCTGTATCCATAACGACTTGTTTGTTAATGTGTGATTATGAATCAGTTTCCATACATGGCTCAAAGTTTATTTCGATTTGGGTTAAGGGGGTTCTGGTTTGCCTAACAAAGTTGTGTTTAGTTTCATTCAAGGCCAGCTATCTTTTTTGTGTGGCGATCAAATTTTGATTTTGAGCTGGCAATTTAAAATGATTCAAAGCTATTTGTAAAATCTTCCTGAAGCCGATTTGGATGTTGATTCAAATTCAAAGAAGATTCACACTTTAAACTATGATGTGATTCAGTTTATCCAGCTTCTTTAAGGAACCAGATGCTAGGATAGTGAGCATAGAATCTGGAGTTTTGTTCAAATCAAGCTTAGAGTTAATGCTGAGTTTGTTTCATCTAGAATTGTCATGATCATGCAATACTTTATGGGGACAGTAGGTTTTGAATATGGGTTTTGTCTAGTTGTTCAAAAAAATTGGATCCTAGTTCAAACCTATTGGGCCCGGACCAATCTAATAGCACTCCTTAATGCATTCGAATATGGCTGAGTTAAACCATTTTTTTAAGGCCACTTCTCATGATTCTGTCCGTCATTCATTATGTTATTTTGTTGGGTTTGAATAGCCTTAATTCCATGTTTAGATAATTTTATGGTTAATTTTCATGCATTTCAAATAAGATTATTTTCTTATTTTCTAAAATATTTCTATAGGAAGAATATCTCCAAAAGGGGGTAGTTGGGTCCAAAGCCCAAAACCTCATTTCTAAAATCACTAAACTCAAAGAATGGGCCTTAGGGGCTATGTCCATCTTTCCTAAAACAGATCTCGAAAAGCCTTTCCAATTTATTTTACAAAAATGTGATTCAAGAAGCCCAATTAAAGTGTTATCTTTTAAAGTAGGTTTCAAGGACCCATTCCAATTAATTTTTTATGATAAGTTCAAGGAGTTGCAAAAATGGGTTTCAAAAATGTTCAATTAAAGTAAGGGTCCAACGTCTATAAGTCAGTTTAGAAATTTGAGTTTTGACCTTAATATTTTTAAAATTTTGAGTTTTAACCCTAATACTTTTCAAAATCTGAGTTTTAACCCTAATATTTCTAAAAATTTGAGTTTTGACCATAGTATTTTTAAAACTTTGAGTTTTGACCTCAATATTTTTAAAATTTTGAGTTTTGACATCAATATTTTCTAAAATTTGAGTTTTGGCTCCAATACTTTTAGCAATATCATTTTGGCCCTGATAATTTTGGTAATTTCATTTTGGCCCTAATACTTTTAATAATTTTATTTTGGCCCCAATACTTTCATAAATTTTAGTTTGGTCCCAAACATTGTATAAATTTCAGTTTCGTCCCAATTGCATTTTGTCTAAGGATAACAAACTTCTTAGTTAAATATTATATGAAGAGTTGTCCTCCCATTTTATTGAGTTTTATGTGGAGATTTGTTTTCCCATATTGTCTCATTTCCTTTCAAACATTGTGTAAATAATTATTCTCTCATTCTGTCAAGCTTTATGTGAAAATTTATTTTTCCATATTGTCTTATTTCCTTCATAAACATTGTGTAGAGAATCGTTCTCTCATTCTGTCAAGTTTTATGTGAAAATTCATTTTTTCATATTGTCTTATTTCCTTCATAAACATTGTGTAGAGAATTGTTCTCTCATTCCGTCAAACTTTATGTGAAAATTCATTTTTTCATATTGTCTTATTTCCTTCATAAATATTATGTAGAGAATTGTTCTCTCATTCTGTCAAGCTTTATGTGGAAGTTTATTTTCTCATATTGTCTTAATTCATCCTAAAATCTTGTGTGAAGATTTATTCTCTCACATTATCTAAAATTAGTTTTTGCCATAGGGAAGAAATCGTGTATCATTCATAGGCAAATTCTTATCAAATTATCTGAATTACGTTGACCTTAATCCCTTTCGGAGTACGTAGACACTTACACAGTAAGGTATGTCTAGTTCTCTCCCATTTTATCCAAAATATTTTCGCCTTAGGGAAGAGCTCCATAGGTAAAAACACTATCTCCTTAAGAAATTAATTATATATCTTTCTTAGGCACAATCTTATTAAATTATCTCAAATTACATGGACATTGATCCCCATAGGGGTACGTAGGCACTTACATAGTAAGACATGTCCAGTTCTTTCATATCTTATTTTCTCTATATCGCGATAATAAAAAAGAGTAATTTAAATACAATAAATTTAATAACAAATAATTTAGGGTAACCATCTTTAGGGATGGACACTGTGGGGTGTCTAACACATTCCCCACACGTAATTAGACTCCAAAACCAATCCTCTGATTCCAAGGGCCAGTATTTTGTTTTTTAAAAGATCTCAATTATCCTTCTAATTAATTGATGACGATTCATTTTTTATCTTTGTATTTTTTCTCTTTTGTCGCATTAAGGTCATGACAGTGCCTTTTTCATCGGCCGTCACGTTGTGAAACTTGGCATGTGTGGATATGCCTTTTTTTAGAAAAGCTTTTGAGTGAAAAAGACTATTTGGTTGAGTTTATAAAAAAAGACACAAAATGATTTATTCTCTCAAGCTAAAAATTGAAACTTCAAATAAAAGCTTATGCAACATATGAAAAAGAAGAATGATATGTCATATTTTAATAAAATTTTATGGATAAAAATATCCTTTTAATATTTGCTAATTACTCATACCTAACTTATTATTTTCATTGTTTTTATAAGTTAAAATCGTTTATGTAATTTTACGTCCAAACGATTTTTATAATTTAAAAGTATTTCTTAATTATTGTATTTAAATGTAAAATAATTTTATTTTTAATAAAAGTATTTCTCAATCATTTTATCTAAATGTAAAATAATTTTATTTTTAATAAAAGTCTTTCTAATTAAAGCACGAGGAGTTACTTTTTTTTTAAACTGAACCTAAAATTATATAAGTCCATGATTAAACGAGCTTGTTGAATCATTGATTAGGGTTTATTCGAATGTTTTTTTTAAAAATAATTTTTATAGAAAGAGAAGTTGATTATGAAAAAAATAATGTAAGTAGAATGAGAAACTATTTTACGTTTGGATATAGTAAATGAAAATGACTTTTGAATAAGAAAATGTGTTAGACTGCAAAACTGTAAAATGACTTTTGGTTGATAAATTTATTAAAAATAACATGCATAAAGAATTTAAAATTAATAACTTTTAATGGTCAAATTTTTTTTAAAATAATAATAAATATATACATGACTAAAAATAAATAAATTAAATAAATTAAAGAAATAATATTTTTATTAAAAAAATTTGATTAAAAAAGTATGATAAGAAATAAAATAAATTTCACTAGATGAATAATGTCGAGTTAAGAGTCAAAACAAAGAAGTAAAATGATATTTTTTTTTCTTACAATAAAAAGTTACCTTTTTTACATTCTCTGTCATTAACACGAACGGGCCAAGTGGAGTCTAAATCCATTCATCCAGCCATGACCCAACTTACCCAGACAAAAGCTCTAGTCATCGCAACTCACAAGAGTCACAATCTGTGGTTTGGTGGCTCGCAATGAGTAATTTGAAGCGTATTATCATATTCATGGAAAAAACTTGTCATTACAAAATTAAGAAGATAAATTGCAATTTTGATTTTTTTCCTTTATTTTTACTAATTTAATATAATATCAACCAAATTGAGAGTTCACTTTCAACTTTCAAGGCTCGAGAAACACAAATTTATTGGCCAAAAAATGATTTAAAAGAATATTCTAAATAAATTGAAAGTAATGAGTTTGTGTCTTCTAAAATGAATTCTGATTATAATCAAAATGGATCAATTTTTTTTGTGAAGTCAGTGTTTTTCATCAAAAAGTCACTTGTATAGGTGGGATCTGTGTGTGGCATTGCATATGGATCTCCATCAACTGTGAAAGATTACGAAGGATCATGAATTGGTGCTTTTGAAAAAATAGCCATACCAATCAAGTGAGGACCAGACTTGGAGTACTCTTCTGTTCATGCTCTTTTAGAATAGGATTCCCATCATAATGCTTACTGTTATTGAGGCCAGTTTAGTAATATATACCAGTACTTTTGACAATTCACATTCAATTCATTCATGCATCCTTTGGAAACATGGACGATATTCCATCAACCCCTTTTCAAACTTTTGAGATCATTTGTTCAGGTACTGTATTTTAAAAGCATTTCTTATGAGATTTATTTTTTTATGCCTTATATAATTTTATAACAGTATTTCAAGACTCAGAGTAATATCAGAAAATAAAATAAAATATCATGTAATGTGTTTTAATGCACCCGAAAATAAATTCCCTTAAATTTTCTATCAGAAGCTTTCTCAATGAATGGGCATTTTGTTGGGTCCATATTGTTTTGTTGAATGGGGATGACTTGGATTTCTCTATCAGCATTGCAAAATTAGCAGGAAAGTGACGGTGAAGTAACTCAAGCTATAACTAGAAGCCTCCAAATATGGAAATTCGTATCAAAGAGTATGAAATGATGGGGTCTATGATTCATCACCATTATCTTTGTAGTGATTATTAAGATAGTGAAGATATTTGGAAGCAATGGATTCCATTTATAAAGACAAAAAAATTCAAGACACTGTATCTGTCTTTTGTTAAAAGTTTCGGAATCACAAAAGCCCAGCTTCTTGTTGGGCAACTTGGTTGACAATATACCTAATCCTCATATCAATTTTGAATTTATTTTAAATTTAAACTTTTTTAATAGTAATATAAATTCACTGGTAAGAACGTATGATTTAGCTATTCTAAATTAACTGCTTATTCACCACATAGAAATTCCACCTAACAATCATTGTTTATATTTTTCAAAAAATATTCACTTTTGGTTAAATAATCATCACAGCTTAGTCCTCCGTTTATAATTTACCATCCATGTTTTGCTTATTTAGTCCTTCATAATAAATTTATGCTTTCCGGCGGTTAATATCAATCACAAAATAATGCAAAATGCCAGTCTTTAATTTGAGCGCAGGCTCAGATACACATAATTTGCTCGTATAGACAGTTTTTCCATCCAAGACCATCAACAAACAAACTGTATATAACCATCCCACTTCTCAGTGTTGCATACGAACCATAAAGTTCAGATTAGCCAGTATGGGAAATTAGTAGGGTTTTCAGAAAAGGAAAGGGGGAGGGGGGGAGGGTGTAAAGTTCACCAATCTTGTTTAGAAAGATATGCCAGCGAGCTTAAACTTTCATGCATTCCACCTTATGTAACCTTAACAAATCAGCCCACTGAAACTATACATAATGCATCCCAGGTATATATTTTGCATCACAAGTTCCATTTTTCAAATTTGCGTCCATTACCCAGGAAGCATATAAAGAGCTCCAAATAACACTACCATCAAAGTGTAGTACACACAAACCACGTAAAACATAGGGTTTAATTTTTCTTTTTTTGGGGAGGGGGGCAAATACTTATGAACAACACGATGAAGCTCTGGATCCTTCTGCAGGTCTATCCACAAGAACCATCCCTGCTGGATTTTGAACTGGCTGAGCCCTCGGTAGTCTCTTAGCTGTTTACATGAGCATTTGTAAGTAAGAAATGTCAACAAGTTTAGCAGTATATGGCAGAAAAGAAATACAGTCCAAAAGCACATGCAAGATAATAAAATCATGAAACAAATGACAGTAGAGCAATTTACATGCATCCAAAACATGAGCTTTGACAGAAGATAAAGTGTAAATGAATAAGATTCTTGGTATATCTAATACACTGAACTAGAGATCCACACCAAAAGGCTAGGTCATATGAATGGGCCATGACAACCACTTCACTGCCCACAACCAATCAATAGATATTACCAAGTTTAAACTTCAATCCCCGGCAAAAATAACAAAAATATCACGCCCTGCAAATGGACAGAGACTTTTCCTCTAGAGGAGAGTTTCTCCTCTTTGGACTCGTGTTCCCCCTATTTTAAATTATCCTAATGCAATTCATTAAAGGAAACAAACGAAACAAAAGAATCAAAATAGAAGTATAGAACTATTAATCGTCCTCATTAAGCAGCCTAAAGTATAAGTGATAAGGGCTCACACCTATTTCATAAAATACATCGTTTACATTGGCTGCTGTTTTGGCAGAGGTCTCCATAAAAAAGAGACCGTTTTCTTCAGCATATACACGTGCCTCCTGCAATGCCAATGTCAGAAATGATAAGCTGGTAGTTACAAGAAATGTCATTGAGGACTATTGGGGGTATAAAATGTGGTACAACACATAAACACAAGAAAATTCTCAATCATAAAATAATCCAAGCACACTGCTACAAAAAAAAAAAAAAAAATCAAACATCAGCACTTATGGTGTTGAAATTAAAGATTTAGGACAATGGAAGTTTAGCAAGAAAGGAATTCTATCCTACAGGATGAAATCACAATCTCCATGGATAAACCTTTTATGTCAAACAGTTATCAAAATTGCACTTTGCAAAGAGGCATTAACATTGAGTCCCTCTTGGAGAAGAGATAAAGTAAAGCTGCAGTGCAGGAAAGAAATTTTGTTAATAAAGAAAAATAATTCAAAGTAAAGATACTTTACCAAAAGTTTTAATCATGGTGAAACCAATTAAGAAAGAATAAGGCTAGTTTTATTGAAAGAGTTATAGACCATTACTTCACGTAGTCCAGAAGCCACTGACAACAGAACTATCAATTTAAAATTCAAACTAAAGAAAATTTGCTAAAAGTTTTAATCACGGAGAAACCAATTAGGAAAAAAAGAATAAGGCTAGTTTAGTTGAAAGAATGATATTTTATTACAAACAAATAGTTTCTCATACTGCAACTAAGGGATATACACAGCTATCACCTGAAAATACTCAGAACAGTTAACATGAATCACCTAAAAAAATCTCCAGACCAGATTTGCTGAAGCTATGGGCTACAGACAATTCAACTAGTTGACAACTTAAATGCACCACATATCTTGATCAGTCCAATGTATTAAAAAAGATATACATATTAAGGGGTTGCAAATGCCATAGCTTAGACCAATCAGATGCACATAATAATAACAAAAATATTGATATTAATAACAATCATAAATGAAGTCAAATTCCTCCTTAAAGATGCTAAGCTGTGATATGGCATAAGATTTCCATACATATAGTGATAAGACATTGTAAGTTCACATTAAGCATGACAAAAGAATAATGGCAGGAACATGATATCCATAACATGTATCAATTCAATCATATTTGAAACATCAATTTTATTATAGAAAAAATATTGCTTCACCATAGTAGCAATTAAATTGGTAAGATTGTTAAAGAAATTATAATTATTAATAGCTTATATGCCATAATAGGAATATTTGAAACAATAATAATACTTACTTCAGCAGTCACTTTCCTCTTGTCTTCCAAGTCAGCTTTGTTACCAGCAAGAGCCATGACCATGTTAGGATTCCCTGTAACAAAACCAAAATTAGTGCATTATTTGAGTTTCTAGTGATGTAACCCTGTATTCCTAGAGAAAGGATAATCATTAGTATCCCACCTTCGAAATAATACTATAAGGCAATCCACATACAGTTATTTATCAAGTCTCAACACAGATATTACACATTATTCGTTGATCCAGAGTATACTAGGAATTGCAAGTGATTGATAGCTGAGTTCTAGTAACATCAACACAGATAGACAAATATAACCAGATATTAATAATAAACCATTAAATATCATAGGTAAGTTGTTTAATAAATTCAAAGTTCAACGGGGGTTTCCAGAATTAAAACTAGAGTCCCCCTAAACATTCATAAAATTATCATGGATACAATTATTCTCTCATGCATTATACAGCCGAACTCAACATCTTTAACACCTGTTTCATTGCTGATTCCAAAACCACTTAGTTTTTAAACAAAGTCAAACTATTGTGTTCTTGGATTTTAAGAAATGTAACCCAAAACAAGTGTCTTAAAAAATAATAAGGAAGAAATTTTAAATGTTTGTTCATTTAAAAAAGGAAATAAAAAACAAAAATGCTATGCAATCCATCACAGATCCATTAAAACTATTGTATTCTTGGATTTTAAGAAATGTAACCCAAAACAAGTGTCTTAAAAAAATAATAAGGAAGAAATTTTAAATGTTTGTTCATTTAAAAAAGGAAATAAAAAACAAAAATGCTATGACAATCCATCAGAGATCCATTAATAGATTAATGGCTTGGTAGGTCCTACTTTTAAGACATCTTTAACTCGCAAGCCAAGATTCTTTAGGCTCTACATATGCATTGAAGCTGTAAAGAGGGGCTTTCTAGCTAGTAACAAACCTATAATTGGATTAAATGGTTGTCATTTGAAGAGTTAGTTTGATCAACAACTGCTTGTAGCTGTTCCCAGAGACTTAAAAGACATCAATATCTTAATGGATTGTCACAGCAAGAACCTAATTATAAACTTTTAAAATATAGCGACTAATTCAAAATTGGGATGAAACTAGAGATTAAACCTAATTATTTTGATTTTCCTTTTGCAATTCATAAATTTTATCCCTCTTCAATATTATAGTATTCTATTTAAATCATGCAAACAAAGAAAAAGGAAGAATGAGAAGAGAACGCCAATGCTAATCAGCAAATACCTTGCTTCTGAAGCTCTTGGACCCACTTCTTAGCTCGTGTAAATGAATCCTGTAAAACAAAGAGAACCAATTATATTAAACCTTAGTGAACAGAGAGAATTGAAAAGTCAAAGCATAGTCTAGCAGTAGGCCCTAACAAGAGACAAATCAACATAATCTCCAATTTAATGATCCTCCCAAAACCGTAATTGGGTACCTAGGCTGCACTTATTATGTTCTTTTAATGCCCTATACTTCTTCTCCCATCAATTTACAGATTTTAATGTTAGTGTAATATACAAAGTATAACCAAGAAAGTAATATCAGCACTAAATCACAAGTCAGAAACAATTAATCAATGAATATTATATATTACCTATTTCAATACAAATTTAGAAGAGTAATGCTATTCTCACAATTTTTTTTCTCTTACAAATCTCAAAAACTCACTCCACATCATTACACCCATTACATCAAATCAAACTTTAACATCTTCCAATATGACACATAATGTGTTTGTGAGATTTGTGAGTGTATATTTTGTAAGACAAGCATTTCTCAGTTCAGAAATATTCATAGGGAAAGATATCATACTGAGCTAGTAATATCATAGACGATGATAGCAGCAGCAGCACCTCTGTAGTACATGGGAGCCAAGCTATGGTACCTCTCCTGTCCAGCTGTGTCCCAAATTTCAAATTTCACTGTTGCATCATTTACAGCCAAAGTCTGTGAAAAGAATGCTGCCCCTATTGTTGATTCCTGTCCCCACAAAAGACCAAATAAATTCAGCAACAGAATCTCCAATATTCTATTTGTTTTAGACTTTGATACAAACTAGCAGCTCTGAGTACCCAAAACTGCCAACATACATACTGCAGTGAAGTGAAGAAGAAATCACAAAATTGACACGAACAACCCTTTTTCCTCTTATTTTTTCCCCTAGATCATCATTTCGAGCTCCAAAACTGTAACGATTAACTCTCACTACCATTATTTCCTGTTTAAAGAGGAAAAACCTGACAAGCTGAGCTGTGCTTTTTCTAATCAGTTGAAACAATGCTCATCTTCTCAATAATAGGCTTTAGAAACATTTCATTGAAACAGCATAACTCAGTTATTTTCAGCAAAAGCATCGAGTTCTCAGAATAATTTCCTCCGATATATTGATTCCACTCCATGTCAGAGCAGTATAAATGAGCTAAATTCAAGACGCCATAACATTTATTTGCCCATGGCGAAAGACATGTAATTCACGGAATATGTAACTCTTAAATACCCAGATTTTCAGCAGAAACACCCAATAAATTATGGAACAAAAAAGGGCTAAAATAACCTGGAATTCAAGAAATTGACCCTTGACAAATCGCAAAACGAGGCTGGATTTTCCGGCACCCATATCACCAAGGAGAACCTGATATTGAAGAACATCATCAATTGAGAGGACTATCACCTGAAATCGTCGCCGAACCTAGGAAGGGGAAGAAAACAAAGGGAGAATAAGGAATCGAAATCAGACTGACCAATTTGGCATTGAGATTGTTGTGGCCGGTCGTAGCCATGGAAAAGAATTGGATCGATCGGAAGGGAAGAGAAACTAGACCCAACCAACCGAAAGAAGAGAAATTTGAAGAAGTTGAGAGGAGGCGGCGGTGAGTCTACACAAATACGCTGAGGATTGAAATCAAAGGCAAAGGAAGAAGAAGCCAAAGCAATGTCTCTGTCCCGATTCTATTACTTTCCGCTCACGATGGGTGCTGCGCGTAAACGTTCTCGTGTATCCGTATATTTATTATTTATTATTTTTATTTTTATTTATATATATTTTGTTTTGTTAGCTCTGAGTTTGACAGGCAGATGCCAATTTACTTTCAGAGGGGACAACTCCACCAAATGAATGTGATTATGGCACATATGCTCTCTCAAACTATATTAAAGATTACAGTGACTGAGTGAGAAAATGTACAGTATTATTGTAGTACCGTATTTCTTTTATTGAGAATGTAATATTTTTTATTTTAAAAAAAATACTTGGCACAATCTTAACAATAAGAGTATAGTATTTTCGAAAGTGCATGAACCTCTTTCATTGTTATGAATCTTTAAATTTTTCTTGTCACTCTCTAGTTATAGGGCTTTTATTTTAAGAGTATATCTTGCTTTTAATTTTATTACCCTTTATTTTATAAAATACTTCTCCTAGAAGTGGATTGTATTTTTTTCGGTACAATAAATTTTTTCACAGTCTGGTCTCTAACCTTAACAATAGTGGGATTGGAAGCTCATCTTCCTCAACTTTTAGCACCACCATCATTATCATAGTTTTTATATATCGTGAATATGATAGCTCTAAAAAAGGAACACGTAGGGAATAATTCCTTTAGCCAACCAAATATGCATTTGCCAATAATGCATGATGTTGCCCTCTGTATTTCATGACTCTGTAGATGAAAAGAAAATTTTGTAGAAGTAATAGCATCTGAGTGTAAAACCAATCAGGTCTTAATTTTTTGAATTGGGCAAATGTAACCAACATTGTTCTTTTGGGAAAACCCATCAAGTCTTAATCTTGTTGAATGGGTAATGATCAGTGGAAGTTCCAATGCAATTGAGAATCAGATGAGACAGTTCTAGGAAGTTCCATAGGAAAGTGGTGAGGGCATATTCCTATGTCTAAGCCCTTTGTAATTATCGTTCCAGACATGTTTTTCAACCAAAAAAATGTATCATCCACTCCTCCACTGCATCTTAAAAGTGCTGTGTGTTGATGTTTGGTTTATCTATCATTAAGGAACTTGGAACGGAAGCCAGTTTTATTTGCTTCGTATTTTCTTGTCTTCATAATTTTAATGTAGTAATTGATTACATGATAAATTTTATGGAAATGAATCCTGTCGTTTACCAAGATGCTGATTATGGAAAATGGGGGGAAGCCACCCACGAGCTCAAGGTAGGGTACCTCTATCTTTCAGTCAATCTAGAAATCTTATTGGCTTCTCTCTTTCTTTTTCTTCATTTATTTATTTATTTTGGATTGATACGTGCGATATGTGCAAGCCTGAAATCACTAGTTAAAGGTATTGAATCTATTGGCTTCTTTGCTCAAAAGTGGAAAAGGAGATTCTATATCGTTGATTACCACCTGGATTTTGCATGGGCATTGACTTTCGAGGATAACTTAGGTGAACCCTTTTTTTCAGCCAATTCTACTTCCCTGCGGGAAGCCAAGGCTCCTTTTAAGAGGGCATGATGCTCCTGGTGAGATTCTCACTAGTCACTATCACTCCAACGTAGTTTTGTTCTATCCAAATGGATAATGCCCAATAAAGTTGGAACTGCAAGTTAAATCTGATAAGCAAAAGTTTTCATTTTTCAAAGTAAGCAAATTTGTACCATTCACATCCTTGAGACCTGAAGGGGTATAGCAGTATCAAATAGTTCATGCCTAACAGTAACTAGAGGCAGCTTTCCTACTGGGCCTTGTTTCTCTGAGAGATATCTCTGACAATTTTCTGCAGCCATAACTCCAGCAGAGTAAGCTCCATGCACAGATCCCTGGTTCTCCATGCTAACAGCTTCCCCGCCAAAGAAAAGATTACCCAAGGGTGCACGAAGCCTGTCATATACATCATCTGGCTTTCCAACTAAATCATACGAGTAACAACCGAGAGTGTTTGGGTCTGTTCCCCAACGCGACACAAGATACTGAACCTGCAATGGTCCAACAAAACGAAAATTCAGGCTCATGCACTGGGAATGTAGAGAGTCTAGAGACTAGATGCCAACATTTAAAGATGGGCACTATGAGGACTACATGAGAGCTGCACTTACTGGCTCAGAAGCATCAGGAAACATCTTTTTGAGCTGTAGCATTGCAAAATTTGCAGCTGCCTTTTCAGATAGCTTCTCGAGGTCATAAGCAAATCTTCCAGCTGCCATATAGACAAGAACTGGATTGCCTGTTGCTTTATGGAGATTGAGAAAATATCCACAAGCATAAGAAGTGGGTGCAACAACACCCAATAGCTCTACGTTTGGCCAAAACACCCTGTCAAATTTTAGGGCTATTTTATTTTCATTGCCCACACCAAGATCTGTAATTGCAGCAACCTTCCAATCAGGCAGTTTTGGTTCGAAGTCAATTAAATTGGCTTTGAGAATTCCAAGAGGAACAGTTATAATAGCAGCATCAGCAACAAAGTTCCTGCCATCCTCAACCGTGACCATCACCTTATCATATCCATTGGATATCTTGGTCACCCTACATGGTGAGTTTTCACAAAAGGATCAAAATCATAAGGAAAGGGGACAAAGGAAAATGAGCGAGGTATTCTTAATAGAACAGGCAACATGAAAACAAGAAGAAATCCACTTTTCTGTGAGTTCAAATTATAAAGTGGGTACCCCATAAAAGTAGTAAACTCAAGTTACAGCTAAAGAGGAGTTTGACTAAATAATCCACATTCTTAATACCAACATATTCTTCAGATTCAATCATCTAAGTTACCCAAACACAAGCTAGGACCCTACCCTTATCTTGGAAAAAGCTAAGAAAAGGAAATATAATATCTGCTTTAAAAGCAAGATATTTATATTCACAAAATCCACTTAACAGATTTGGTTTAATTTTTAATTTTTTCATGTTCTTAATATTTTCCAGGCTCCAAACATGGCATCAGCAATAGTTTTCCTTTTCTTTCTCTTCTGTTGATAGCATCATCTGGCATAAATGATGAGAAAATAATCATGCAGCTAAGTTATGTATTAAATTGCATAGGCATACCGGTGGTTCAAGCGTATGTCAATATCTTTTGCAAGAGCTTTTATAACAGGATTGTATCCTTGCACCATAAGTCCATGACCACCAGAGAGGACATGCTCCTATAGGACAATTAGTAGCCTCAACAATATAAGCATTCATTTGAATATTAAATTATGCTAAGTTGATCTTCTACATACAGATAAAATACGACAATAACCAAACTGGAATATCAAACCTTGATCTCATTTCATCAACTTAACAACCAAAGTAATAACATAATGAATCAAAGGCCCAAGACTCTTAAGTTATACCACAGAAATAGAGTTCATATTATTTAGCAAAGATTTCTTATAAGAGTAAAAAGATATATTAGTTCATAATAGTTCCCAAACGAGTAAAAAGTGAGCAATATTCATAAGATTGACTTCTACTGTTATGCGTATGTCCATATAACTTATCAGGCCTGTAGAATTTGCCATGCTTGTCCAACAGGTTTCAAAAAGTGCCCCAAACCCCCTGACCTAGATTCAAATTCAATTGAACAATCAAGTATTTAAATAAGACTTGATTAAATATCACAGTCAAGTTCAAAATCAAATTTAACTTCTAATACTACATTCAAATTTAAAAGTCAAAACCATCAATTAGGTAATTTAAACATACAAATTTGCCTTGAGTACTTGATAAACAAGTTGATCTCGCAAGCTAAAATTTGAAAACAAATTCCGATCTTTTTTCATTTGAAAGGAACACTGAAAATTGCAATCTACAATTCAAAACACAAAACACTTGACACGGTAAAATAACTTCACGTAATTGGAACAAACCTCTATAGCCGAACTTAGGTTAAATGATAAATTTTAAATTCTATCCCTAACTATATTTGCTTCTGTCATTACTCCTCAAATCATCAACTCAGCACTAATTCTTTCCTTAGGCTATGTTTGGGGTGGGGGAGAGAGAGTGAAACAATGCTTTTTCCATTTTATAAAAACTAGCAATTTTTAGATTTCTGCTTATTATATAAGTTCAACAAAGAAAATTTCCTCATTTAAATCAACAATCTGACCAAGTACTAGGTGTCAAATTGAAGTTATGAACACAATCAAGAGGGTAAAAAAGGATTTTTGTTGAAGTTTAGGCCAAACTGATATAATGCCACTTGCCTGATCCCAGGTTTTCAGTGATATCATATCTGCATCAGCAGCAAACCAAGCTTCCATTCTGCATATGTACCATTGCAGCACTTCATGAGCAAGTCCTTGTTGCCTGCAGAAAACAGTCATTAACACTGATAGACTGAAACTGCAAGCCTCAATACAGTTATGTAACTATCTCTTATCAATCTGATACCTTAGTTCTGGATGCCTATCTAACACAATTGAAATCGCTTCAAGAACTGAAATGTCACCAGGATGCTCATCTCTCACCTTCCCTGTCTAGAGATGTCAACAGAAGGACACTAAATTCCATATTTAAATAATCATAATTGCTTCCAGTATTGACTAACACCACAAACCATATGCTGCAAAGATCTTACCTCTTCCAGGATTCTCTTAAAAGTGTCTCCAACTTCGACAACCGTCTGTTGTGGAATTTGATGACCATCTTTATTAAAAAGCATATAACTGGAAGGAAAAAATGCAGTTACTATAAATCTCTATTATAAGAATTGCAAAAGTTACAGATGTCTTACACTATGTCAAAATCATATACAAATGATTCATTGTTCATGTAAGACAAAGTGTTTACAGAGTTATCCGTGGAATCTTACACACAGAATCTTGTCATCTAAAGTTTTCTCCTCTATTTAGCTATGACTCTTAATCTAAACTTCTAAGACTCTTAAATATAAACTTATAAACCTATTTGCTGCTGCTCAGTACTTACCAACAATTTTTATTTTGAATTTCAGTGACTCTTCTGCCTTCAAGTTCTCAACTTCTTCAAAATCCCAAATCATCTAACAAACACTACATATGCAACCCCTTATCCTACAACTCCCTCCACCTCCATATATCAACTTTAAAGGAAATTTCCCAATCAGTCATACGTCAGGTCATCAAGCCAAGGTGTGAGATGGACACCTGATCTGCAAGCTAATATACAGAGACCAGTAACCTAAGATTTTGGATTAACATCACAATCTATCTTCTGTCAAAGAATAAATTTATATTAGCAACCTAATCTGAAATGATTCTGAATCCAGAAGATTTAGTTCAGACTCAGAATCAAGTCTGAGGCTCTAAAAGAGAAATAATATTGCTCTTAATCCTGAAAATTGCATCATAAACCTTTAAAAATGCATCAATCTTAACTAATTTCAGAAACATGAAGATGCCAAATCTGGATTATACCTTTCTAAATCATGGTCATATAAGATAGAGTTGTCACCACTGGTACGGTATAATGTAAGCCCTAGACCACGTATAAATGGAGCCAAGGGATTCTCATTGCAAACTCCATGTAGCCTGGAAAATGATCAAGAAAGAAATGATAAAATTAAAAAATATATATAAATAT